>BOPP01000063.1:4543897-4566318 GCA_017312745.1 Gryllus bimaculatus
CTGATTGTAGTCAGAGAGAAGGGCCTCACTTTCCTTCGCTTTGCCTCTATAACGAAGTTTATCATGTGGCAATATGTAATGGCAGAACCTACCAAATAACCATGAAACCCTTCAATTTATTATGCTATTACTACATATAACACCTCCAATGCACTTCCTAGGCAACTACCGCTGCTTAGGCAAAAATTCCAGAGGATCACACATGATATTAAATAAAATTAACAACAAAAAAATTATTTATTTCATAAGTATAGAGGCAAACCATTTTCTCTTGTAGTACAGATTCAATACAATGCAATTTAATTAAGAATTCTCACATTTGTACCTCTGAAATTAATATAAACCAGGAAATTACATACAAATCTAATATTACTTCGCCTAGCGTTACTAATTCTACAGCGCATGTTCGAAAAGATCCTATAATCCACATAACGGTTGCGCCTATTGCGGAGGAAAGCTATTCCACCTCGGCGTCTGCATATCTCTCGACGTCGAAATGCAAACCCACGTATAATTCTTTTGTTTTTTTTCAATACTAAAATGATATTCCACATTACCTTCATAGTGACCTTACTCTAAATCTTTTCCTATTTCATAGAAATGTGAGGAAAGGAAATGTGATTCATAACATGTCGGACATTAATTTGAAACATAGGGATAAACAATGCATTATCTTTCAAACAAATTCCCTTCCTTTTCCATAATAATAAATTTTTCAGCTGCACTTAGGTGTCTGATATTCTAAAATTTAACAGAATTGTTCCCCCCTATGAACTCATTTTTCATATATACTCCTTTCCTTGCACATATCAATTCGCAGTACCTTTCAACTGTATTCACACCTATAAAACACGATCAAACATGGCGTACAGTTCATACCCAGTATCCAAGTCAGACCCTCCCGGGTTTTCTCGCCATGCTCTGATATCCAGACGAATGTCATCTGAGCTCATTACATAATGGTTCAACTATTGCAGGGCTTGGGGGGAGGCAACCGCTGTGCTAAACTCTAATAATAAATTTCAGGAAAATTATGGTTTTAATATTTATTTTTTTTTTCAAGTCCCGTTTTTAAAATAGTGGAACCACAATATTAAGTGCAAAATGTCTTACACAATAATTTTATCACTATTACGTTGGAATACTGGATAAATATAATCTTGAGCATTTTGCATTATCATGTGGTTGTTCTTATACTAAATAGAAACTGGCAACAACAAATAAATAGGAATTATTTTGTGACAATTTTTAAGACTCCATCTTAATGTAAGAATTCTGCTTAACTAAATTTAGCTGACTACCTTATACTAACTTTTTTCACATCATATCAATTACTTAATAATAATTAACCTATCCAAAACTATTATTCACAGTAACTAAAGCGCTCCCTGCGTTACAAGGAAAGTTCGCATGGTGTATTGAACTTGTTTCCAATGGCATGAAGGTAGTTATGTCAATTCCTCTTTGTAACTTATTGATCGCAAAATGCTTGCACCCAGGCCAAATTTAATACCGAGTTATATTAAATGCCAAACCATTTTTATTGCAACAACAAATGATAAATGGTTTATTCATCACCATTTAATTTGCGATTCAAACTGATTAACATATAGAACTCACTCCTTCATCACGGAGTCTATAATCATTTTCATGATTCACAGTCACGAAGCAACAAAAACTCAATATTGTACTTTCCTTAACATTGCAGGGTTGAAGAGAAACAGTAAATAAAAAATTATTTCGCTTTTTTTACACAAGCAGAATGAAGGGAACCATTTCAAACTACACTTTAAAAACTGAGAGATAAATCAATACTTAAACAACAGTCCCTCCAGCTGCAACTGACAAGTTAACGCTTATTTTCTAGCAAGAAGACTAAGGCACAATCTGCATCGTATATTACCCCGTACGGTCATCGCAAAGTACAGAATACCTGTAACGATTCCACCAACTGAGCAGACAAAATGGGCCTCCATGTCGCGCAAATCGACTCTTTTGCTATGCTTATGTCCACTGGCTTGTCAACACGGCCGAAACAGAGACGATCACCTGTTAGAGTAACGGCCCCCGGCGAGTCTATGAGCGTAGGGTCGACACAACCTTCGCGGTCAGAGGTGAGGGGTGAACGAAGATTAAGATTAAGCGTTTTAGGCACTCTCAACTCAACCCTGACTTGTGACAGGTGCAATTCATATTTTTACTTTTCGCCTGTATCAAATTGGCAAGTTTTTCATTCACCCCATACAACGATATTTTGAAGAGAAAGAAAAATAATGGACGCTGATTTCTTGTTCAGTAGAAGTTGCAACAGACGCTAATTGGAATTTTCATACTTTTTATAATTAATACATTCTACAGAAACCAATGATTCCACTGTTGCTTTTTTTTCGTTAACACAAACTGTATTAGGACTTTTGCCTTAATAATACAGTATCTTTTCAAGTAAATCAAACGTAATGAAAAATAAATTTTCCAGAACTTATGAATAGTAAATGTTTTCTTATCGTATGGGTAAAATAAGCTAACTACACGCCTTGTGCTGCATTGGTTCTGTATCTTGATATCAGAGATTTATATGATATAAATACGTTTTCAACAATAATAGATACCCATTTGTGTAATGGAATATACATTTTAGAATTTCATTACATAAATTGAAAAGCTAAAAGTACCATTTTGCTTAAATAGAAATCTCTTGCCAAGCACAATAATTAACTGTCATTAAAGAAAAAATAATTATTGAACACTAAGTTATCCAGTGGTATATCTTCAACAAAAAATACATTCGTGACTAGACGAAAAGCCAAATCTTCTGAGGAGAACTTTTCAATTTATTTTTCTATTGGATACAGTATATAATAGAATTTTCACTCCATTCTCCCAAATATATTACTTTCTATTTCAAGATAACTCGTAAAAATCTAACAACCACCTGAATAAGGAAAATCAAATACAAATTAATTGTAGTGAAGAGATTAAATGGTGAAATTTAATTATACATTTTCTGACGAAGATCCCCCACGCCTAATAATCTCAGGACGGCCTGGAAAAATTCACAGATATCAGCTTTTACGACTTCTTAATACCTCTCAAACAGGAAATTTTGGGGTATAGAGCGAATCAACCATTCATATAATGAATTAACTGGTTTAAATATATATTGAAAACCCTCATTGATATACAAATGACACCACACAAAAGAAAACAGAAAACAAAAAATTTATCTTCTCATTAATTATTCATGAATAATTTCTAGGAATTCCGTTATGTAAATTACTTGTGAAATTACCTCAATTTATGTTGAACCTACTAATGACTATTGGCTTCAACGATTGCCATCATTTAACGCCACAACATCCAAATTTATCACGAATAATTGATGCTAACACATGACATAACACTCTCAATAATTAAGTTGACTGTTAAGCTGAAAACATTATTAAATACATAATATTCTAATCCTGCAGGGGGGAAAACTATATTTTAAATAGCAGAAGTTTTAGCAATACCAAAATTTCTACTGCTTTAATTTCCCAAGAAACTTTCTTATTCACAAGCACTTCATTTCTTGACGTAGACCTTTCGGCTCCGCAGGATATCTCAGCGTCTTTTTGAACAGTCGTCGTTATCCTTACGATTCACCACAGCCCATCGTTCGCACCGGGGCCCGGACCATGGCCCGGTGGTCAAACTGCGCTCGCCACGGTTGCTCGCTGTGTTCCGCCCTCGCCCACATACCATCCACACATACAACTGCCTCATCTGCTTCCAGGGTACAATCTCACTCCTCAATGGGCATGCCGTCTCCCACCGCCACTCTCGCCTCCTACTTAGCGTCGCCTTTCCGCTGTTACCTTCCGTCTTCTCTCTTGGCGACCATCCGTTCTCGTCTGCTTCCTTCTATGTCTCGATCGTCTCGTTCACACCCGTCGTGCCGAAAATTCTTTGCACACTCGAATGATTAAAATGATGCAATTTGGCTCAGTTACAATTAACCAGCATCAAGTGCACGCTTCTATTATTGCAAGTGATCTCAAGTAACTAATTCTTCACGGCCCAGAATACTGTCCTATTTCATTCCTTACTAACAAATTACTTGAAATCATTTTAAACTCACTAATTTATCACGTCTATAGTCCGACACAAATCTCCCTTTGTTACTTTCAAGTTAATTCTCACGAATTTTAACTACCCCGTATTATTGACATTCAAAACTCCTACTTATCTCACTAGCCTACTCATTATACTATATACGCCACACTGACGACAATTCTATTTAGATATTGCTGCGTCGACCAGGCAATCGAATAAGAAGAGAAATGGCTCAGCAGACTTTTTGTTACATGAGTTTCGGACGTCACTAAACGAAGATATTTCACTTAAATATTCCACAATTATAATCATCAAAATTCAAATGCGTTAGCAGTAAAATTAAACAATCTATAATCGAAGTATCTTCATTTGTAAAACTGGTTACGTAAAGTACATAATTGTAACTTTTTTCTACATCAGTTAGGACGTTGATTAACAAAAGTTAGTTGTCTGTTAAAAGAGCTAGCCGTCCGGAACGGTTATATTTTTTTCACCATTACTATTACCAAAAATAACCTAAATGATTTTAAAACATTATCCCAAAAACGAAAACAAGGCGAAAAATCTCGTCTAACGCCCTAAACAGACTAATTCTATAATAAGTCAGAATTTAAAAAAAACATAAAATAATAATAAATAAGCTAAATTTAAAATCTCATTCAAACTATCTTCGTTATTGAAATAGGGAATTAGGCAAAATTATTCGTAGGAAGCCATTATTACAACGCCCTCGGCGGCCATATCATCGCAACCCCTTCTCATTTGGGAGGGAATCAGATTGGAGTCCGGGAAGTCACCACAGCGTGCCCGTCGGCAAGTTAACTCGCGTGGCCCCATTTTGACGCACCTTTGGATAATCTCAAATACCGCCTCGGCTCCAACCCATCAAGGGTATATTGCTGTAAGTCTCGATAACCTCAGAATCACACACCCACCTTGGGAGTAACCTCCTCACTCACATAAAGAATTTCTCCTAGCAACGAAGCAAAGTGTTGCACGCTGTAATATCCACTCGCGTTGACGAAACAGTTGTACCTTTGACAGCAACAGGAAAACGGCTTGTTGGCCAATCAAACACTATTTCTTATACAGAAGCTCTGCGGAAGGAACATATTTATGGATAAGAGCAATCCCCGTTGTTTGAACGCAAATGCTCATAATAGTGAGAAAAAGAGCACACAATCAAACAGCAATAATTTAAGTATTACAACCGGAAATGGTTTGTCCTTATGGAGATGAAGCTGCTACAGTGTCCAGGAATCTCTTCATACATGAAATATTAAAACTTATGTTTCTAATGCTTTCATACCAAATTTTTAGCTATAACGCATAGTATGAATCACATTAATATCAACAGGCCAATAAGCTAGAATACACGCTCTCAATACGAGAAACTTTCGGGGTGTTGTACACACAGGGCAATAACAATATCACTCTCCATGAACACCATGACTATAACACCCAAATACAAAAACGCTTTGACATTTACTAAAGAATAGAAATAGAAATACAAAATCAGTCTTAAGAGCGAGATTTGTAAATTGATTAAGCGAGAATAAAGAAATAGCAATATTTCCCAGAATAGGTTGGAAAAACCTCACTCAATATTTCAGACAGGCAGTAGCCAGACAAATCCCATAACAATTCTTAATACTTCCCTTCGCCTACTCTACAAATGTTTTTTATAATTTGGGTACAAATTTGTGATTACTTTTATTAATTTTATTTTTTATTTTTTAACAAATTGTATCTTTTTAAAAAAATATATTTGTACATAAATTGTCCATTTTGTTCTATTAGGAAACTTTCATCCCCGTTATTTTTTCTTTAATGCAAAACTCCGTGAAAGACGCTACAATATGCTGGTCTAAACAGTCGCTAATTCATTATATTAACAGTACTACAACAATCTAAGAAAGCATTTCTATTAAATGCTAATAAGTTAACTTTTAATCTCCTCTGACTAAAGATGATTGAACTTGTTCCAGCTCTTCCTCTTTCTTCCCATTACGAACGAATTCTCGCAACAGAAGAGATCCAGAAGCCAAATATGATTCAAATAAAAATTTTGTTCAGAACCAGCACTCGATAGCTACAAACACACCTAGCCATTAAAATTTATTTATCAAACTGACCTAATCTTTACTTTTCCAATATTACCTTAATGTATAACAAATCTAAAATAATCAATTAAATCGACGTTGCAAAAACGATATGATACCTCGTAGAATAGAGTTATATCTCTATACATTGCTTATCATGATGGCCATCTCACCTCTAAAATGTCTGTTTCAAAGTCTCAGAGACAGTATTGTGAAGAGAAGAATAAAAGATAACTCTAAAACACATCAGTTCATGACACAAAAATTAGTGAGAAGTAACGCTCAGACTCCAATGATAATGGAAACACTTAATACTTTCAGCATAAGTTTCTAGCAGCTCTGAACCTAAAATAGCATGCATTGTAAGAGAAATATTACGTATACCAAGACAGGCAATGTAAAAAGTAATGACTAATTTCTTTCAAATTGAAGGTGGAATTTACAATCGATTTCATAACGCGTCCCTCTATCATTTCGTTGCTCATTCACCGCAAATACTTGCATTTTAATAATACGTATACTCTTACAGTTTAGGCATGCATCTACTACTAATATGAATTATGTTGTATCAAAAAATGGATTTTAAAGAGCGTGATAATTCGATCTAAAAACAGGGAGCTGCTCATCTTCTCCGCACATTTCGTGGAACTATTTGGGTATGTGAATCTAAATTGCTATTCCACAACAATAAACGTAGACCAATGGCGGCCGAATCTCACTAATACAGAGCGACAGTTTTATTTTTTGGCGATGTCTCAATGCATACAAGCAGAATGAAACGTCTGCACATTCAATTTCGTTACAAAAACAATTACAACGGATGTAAGGCGCGTAATAAACCATTATTAACCACACGTATTCACTATAGTATGAAAAAGGTTTGCCATAAACAAAATGTATAACGAAATTCCTAATTTAACCCGTATCTTTAAGAATACACCAATTTCATTTTGGATTATCTTTCAAAAACTAACATTAAATTATCAACTTGTTGTAATGTCTGTTATGTAATTGTTTTCGTTTGTACAAACGTTTTGGTTCTACGCAATTACCTTTGTATATTCACGAAAGTTTGAATCCATAATCTTAGGTCATTCACGAATGTCTTATATGAAAGACAAATCATATGCAACAAAACTAAGGAATTACATCCGTTTCCAATGTCTAAGATTTCGTTGAATGTCTATTGAATGATCGACAGGTGTTGACAGTCTCATCACACTGTCTACATTTTATTTATAAATTCTTTGCCAAAGCTCTTCTAAGAAGATAGAAATGATAAAACGAAGAGGGTCACAAACGGGCAATTTACATTGTAAAAGCAAAAATAATTATAGGAAACATTCTACTAATTAATTACTGCAAGCAACACGCACAAAAATTGTATTGAAACTTCAAATTACCCTATAAAAACATTATATCATGATTTCTGAAAAATAAATATATGCTTCTTAGAAATGTCTTACTTTTAAGTTTCCTTCACAGTCCTCATATTAGTTAAAGCCACCAACTAATAGCAAATAAACCAGATAGTTTTGCGAAATGTACACTATATCTATTCACGACTTATCCAATTTATTATCCCATGTCACCCAATACCATTATATCATCATTCACACACTTAGCGTGAACAAACTTAATGATCTACAGGCGGTCACTGCCAATTCAAATTTAAAGTCTAATCCCACTTTACAAAGTCGAATTATTACAAATTCATTTAGCTTAACCAATAATGCCAGAAGCCGCTTTATTCCTATGTATTATGGTGCATTACAAATTGTCCACTTGGACGAAGAGAAAATTTCTCATAATTCACATTCACACGAAAAAAGTTACCCACCAATTTTTATCACCACCGTACCTCACTTCATAACAACACGCAACTTGACTTGAAGTTCCAAAATGAACGCTTAATTACCCTACGAATTCATCAGCCTATCAGGTCTATTCAAGCCATCACTGGTTGTACGAGAAAAATACCCATAGAACCTGGAAGAACGCCACATGCAACGGCCTGAAAACTTACTTACTACTAATCGCAAATTTCCATCATAGCAGAGAAACATAAATTTGTCTTGACTGTTGAGTTTGATTCTTCAAACGTTCCATTTGTTGCTACGCGTATCATGTAATACAACTTACCAATGTAGACAAAACACACTATACCGTAAATCACACAGCATGCAGCGAGCGAATGGTACGTATTATTTATAATCCTTCTCTTCTGCCGACACAGTTGCTGCTGTCAAATTCTCAACAATAGTTATCACTATCTCTATCGATTCCGACGAACAGGAATTCAACTCGTCAACCGCATCACCGTGTTTCTTATATTTACAATAACCAAAAATGTGACCATAAATCAGAATGTAAAATAAAAATTTAAGCTTACTTTCTTTTCTACTTATTTTCTCAACAGCTTGCAGTTAATAGACTTTCATTTTTTCTCCTTTCTCTCTCAAAATACACAAAGTCGTATCTTAATTAATTAAACTAATTTCTACGTTTCATGCCTTTTAACAAAATAATTCCATTTACCACAGTTTTTAATTTATTCTTACATTTTTAGAGCACAATACTAAGCCTGTATAATTAAAACAACTTTTTCTTCATTAAAACACATATAGAGTTACTCAAAAAATTAAGGCCGGCTATACTATATTTCGTTCAATACCTAACCGGTTTGAATCATTTCTTTCTCTCAATATTAATTCAAATTTCAAAATGATTGTTTACCGTGGTATCTAAATACAAACGCTTATCATTTTTCTCACAAATTATAACCAAATTATGTCACCATTTTCTTGCTCTGACAGTCACCAGGCCTGGCATGTCATTTCTCTTTCCCGTTGTCCTATAACACTATATACACTTAGTAATTAAATTTAAAAAAATATTACACCTTAAAAGTTAAAATTAAATTTGAAACCAATATTGTACATCAATCTGCATCGCATATGAACAAAATCACGAAGATCAATTCACAAATTTTAATTAGTTTAAAAATAGTATTACATTTTTACATTTCGAATTGAAACCATTCCAGTGAAATCATTCAATTGGACATTCAAAAGTTTAATTTCTAAGATGAGGATTTCCGAATATCTCAGGAAGACCCAGTAATAAGTTTCTCCTTCGTTCTATTTCATTTGAAATCTGCGTTTGCGGACTCCCGATAATGGTACGATTGACCACAATTCCAATATCACCAGCTTTCATTACGTTTGGTCTACTTCAAAATCCGATCTGCGACATGCGGGGTACTTTACGGTGATTAACACGTAAATGATTCACATTTATTCACATTGTTGTGCTTGATCATTTACGCATTTTTGCATACCGCCAAATATGATAATGTTTCTTGAACAATAATCTTTTATGTAGCTATTAATATCGAAAGGCAATAAAAAATTACTGTTGTAATAATATTTTTCAGATGGCTTAATTCCTATGATTTCAAACTTGTCTCTACTACGACTCTTATATTCAAAAGCAGCTACAATAGGAGTATGATATAGAACTATCACTTCGGCGCAACGGTTTTGTTTAAACTCCATCCTTTGTAATATGTCCGGTATTAATGAGAAACCGGCAGGCTGAGGGTTATATTTCTAAACCAATACAATAAAATCAATATCTGTTAGTTCATGTATCAGGTTCTAAAAACAGCGTTATAAATTTGGAAGGTCCATTGATTTTTTAAGGCAGACAGTTATAAACAAACTTATCAAACAATGTTCCTTTACAGTCATTTACATATTTTAATTTTATTGTCTACAAAAATTGTTTAATAAGTTTATAAATACTGGGGGGGTTGCCTTTAAATCAATGGATACTTCTAATAATTTAAGAAACACCAGGAAAGCAGTCTTTGATTAATTTTATTCAAGAATTTAAAATTTATCTCGCTTAAGAAAAAATAATATTACCTATAATGCCCGAAATTTTAGTTTTAAATGATATGTAACCCGCTCCTTGTCAATACTTCTTTTATTATGATATAATAAAAGTGTGTAGTGAATCAAGAAATATTGTCATATTACAAGTCTTAATAAAAAGCGTGGGCCTAGGGATGGAGCTCAAGAAAACGTGCACAATTATACTCGCCCCTCTTCAAACAAAATAAACTATGGACTCGGCCACTCCCACAGACAGTAGGATGGAGTATTTAAGTATAATGTTAACCACATAAATATTTAAGCGGATTCTCATTACCGACGTTTTGCATTGCAAAATAAATTCTATTTCTTCGCTCAATTAGCACTCACAACAAAATACTTCATTTAGCGCTTTACCCATGGACCACCTAGCTTTTTAAATCGAGGTACTTGCATGAACTCAGCTCACATTGTCCTTACCTCTTTCCAAGAATCATCATTGAAACACGGTAGTTTCTATTCAATCTTTTAGCTTGGAATTAAAAATATCAAAGATTTTTCAGGATACGATATATAATCCACAAAGCTGAAAATTGTTTAATCTGCGTCACATTTGTAATCAATATTTCTTGTTAACACCAGGTGCATAACATTAGAAAGTTATCCTTGCGTGTAACTCAATTGTTTTCTCATCGAAGCACATTATCTCCCCACCTCTAAATATACGTCAGGTTGTCATAGGACGCGACGCACACGTAGCAGGAGTACATAACAAGAAAATGAAGAGCGTACACAATCGGCTGTAGTTCAACTGTGTCCCTTGCATATACAACCATAGTTGGTTTTGTTTCCCCATCATCTTTCAATCATCCTCCTCATCTCCATAATATCACCTCGAGGCGTATCTACATACTCCAGTTTAATCTGGATGACTGTCCTAGCCACTTCCTTTCCAACATACGCCACTAATCACGTACGGTAGGGAAGAATTGTCCGCTCGAGCTACATACTCCACCTGTACCACGGCAACAAAGCCATCGAAATGAGCACAAGGCATAAGACAAACACAGGTTATATCATTGTATAACAATCATTACCTATTATGTACCATACCCGAGCTACATGATATACTATACGAGGAATGGCCAAGACGTCTAGATTCGATATGATCACAACATGCGAATTGACAGGGCCAATATATCAAGATTGTCGACATGCTACTGATATACGAATTGAAAAATCGGAAGAGTAATTATGAGAATAATATCTCTTCAGAATATTTTAAATTAATTTTCTATGTTTATGTACTAATATTCGCACATTCCCAGAACATATTATTATCCACGTGCGTTAATTAAACACACGTCCCGGGCAATTGATCTCCATACTTGCACGCTCTGCCACAATCTCTATCCTTCAACGTTGTTTTGCCGACTTCAAAAATTCGTTTGAAACCACGGTCCAAATTAAATTGATTCAACATCTAATTGTACGCCCAACACAAAGTTGGCGGGTTCAAACCCGATCAAACCCGAATCAAAGCGTGGATTTTTAAGTGCAAAAAATGAAGAGTCAAATTCAAATCGGCACTTGTCCTCTCCAAGAAATGTCCTTGCTCCTTTCTCCCTACGGTTAGTGAAAGAGGACGTAGCGACCAATTTGACTTGTCAGCACGGCAGAACGGGACCGTATGCCCGAGTCTCCCACGTAAAATAAGTCAAATTCAATTCCAATGTGATCAAAGTATCCAGACTCGTCCCATAAAATATGCTTGTTGGTGTGTTTCTCATGAAGGCTTGCCCCCTTGTTTTATCAACTATCAACACCAACCTACGTTTGATATAAATTAAACACTTCTTGTTTCCATGTGAAGAGCCAATTCGCTGACTGGCAATCCCATTTTCCAAACACCATTTAATTACTCCACATACGCACGGCTGTTGCGGAGTGGTTAAACAACCAACAACAACAACAAGCAACAACATACAACAAAACAACAAACCGTTAATGACTGTCCTGCACAGATTTCTAACTTAACCTGGGATTTTAGGGACGCCGATGGTAAGCCCTCACCGACCTACATCGATACCTCCTCCTTTAGTGCCCTTACTCCGCGAGAATGGGGCTCCAATTCCCCAAACCTTCATCACTGATTAAACTATGCCTTCAAACAGTGAGTGTCTTCAAAGCTAAGGGTTAGCCAACACCCTATTCAATTCCAGCTTACGATCGGGCCACGAACTGTAAGTCAGTTGTAGCCTCGTGTCCGGATACTTTTTATTTCAATGCATATCCATTTTAATGACTTTCAAACAGATTAGAGAACAATTTATTTACTATTTTATACAACTGCTTAGTTATTTCGTGTTTTCTTTCGCGAAAACTGCGATTCGTTCATTAGACCTGCAGTGTAGTTGGGCGGTTAATGTTCCTGTGAGATGCTGTATTCTTCAGCGCGTACAATGTAGACCGCGCGTCATTCACGTTTGCTTGAGGTCTCCCCTCCTCAAGCATCGCTCCCGTTTCCACTTCGTTCAAAACTAAAGCCCCCGACTGAATAAATGTAGATTGTGTACATTGCGCGCCGGCCGTAGCTTCTCAGTTAAGAACTGCACCGCTTCGCCTAGCATTATGTCCGGAGAAATCACGGAAAACTCCCGATCAGAAACCAACCGGCATTTACCGAATTTGTCTGCCCAGAGCGTGGTTGTAATTTTCGACCTACTACTAAACAGCGAATGTTAAAGTGCAGCAGTTCGGCTCGAAACACTTCAACCTCTTGCCCTTAATTCCTTGTCCTCTCTAATGACAAACACTCCACAATATGATTTGTTTTATTTTGAAGTTATGTCGCCATTATGTCTGTCTGTTATGTTGTAGAGGTCAGGGAAAGGAAAAATTAATTTCGCGAAACGTCTTACATTTACGAATTTCCCCGCTCAATTTATAGCAGGCAATTTATTTACAACCACTATGAAGATAACAATTTATTTCTCCAGGCCCTGGGTATTCGTTCACTGTTATCATGTCATCTATCTACGTATTAATATGTACTAAACATATACTCAATACAAGCCCCAACCCCCCCCCCCAAAAACGCATAATATCAAATGGAAGATTTCTTTTAAATTTACTTGATACCAAACGCTGAAGATTTCGGAATTTTAAATATACTAACATTGATGAACAATTATTGGACATTCTCTTGCGGATGTGTAGCCAATCCATACCTTTATTTTAAAACAATTGTATTGATATTGATATGCTAAGGATGTGGGGGAGATGGATCAGACTTGTGGAAGATTTGAAGAGGAGGCAGTCCACATTTCTTTGATGACTACAGAAGTCCTTCCGGGGAGAAGGGGCGCCCATCGGGGTAATGGTAGTGTATAATCTTATTCCGACCTAGCTAAGACGATACTTTATAATATCGAGTATAAGTACGAGTAGGAAACCGCACCATTCCTAGTTCACCGCGAACCGAACGCTTTGTCATGCTTCCCCTCCCCTTCCGCTCCTTCGCCCCAATTTTCGCCCGAACGTCGTCTTGCCCCGTGACTCAGCCCGCCCCGCTTCCAGCCCCGCTCCAAACTTCGCATCCCGCCCACGCGGCCGCGTCCCGCTCCACCGGCGGAAATTACGACAACGCCTGGGGCGCTGCATATTTGCGCGACGACGCTCCATGAAAAGGTCGGGACCGCGTCGGCGCGCGAACTTCCCGGCGCCTTCGAGAGGTCAATCGATGCCCGTCGCAACTGCCAGCCGCCCGCCAGCCCCGCCGCGCCGCCCCGACCGCCCCGCCGCCGTGCGCGCCGCCGTAGCCAGTACCCGCCCCCGGCCCCGCATTGTCTTTACGCACACCGCTCCAGCTCTATCATTACCGCGGCCGTAATCATTGCACCGACTATGGTCGCCGTCTCCATCAAGCCCTCTCCGCACCGCCCTCCCCCTTCTACCTCCTCCGCCTCGCCGCCACCGCCGCCGCCACCCGCCACCGCCCCCACCCCCCACCCCACCGCATGCTCCCCTCGCTGCCGCCCGCGCAGCTGCTCGGCCTGCCGGCGCAATGCATAACGTCCGAACCTCTAGAGAATACGGCGAGCTCGGGTGCCGGGTCCTGCGAATCGGTGTTCGATTATCTTCCTCTAAATCAGCGGGCCCGCAACGGATCGAGTCGAAAACAGACGAAAGACCGTCTGGGCGAAAGGCCAATTAGGAAATACTGATGCGTTAGGTACAGTATGGTAATGAAAGAGTAAAAACAAATCAATATGATGACATCAGTATTATTAATTACTCATAAATATTATGAGGCATTAGAGACATCAGTCATTATTGAATGGGGGAACTTAGCTCAATTTTCTTAATTATAGACTGTGCTACAAACACACACAGCTTTTCTCGTTTTTATAGCTTACGTTACTTATCTACTTACTTATTTATTACTTATCTTACTATTAATGTTGCAAGGTTATCTCTAATACTGGAAGAAGATCCAAAGAAATATTGAAGTGCAATCATCAAGATAAGCGAATCGAGGAATGCGAACTCATGGAATGTAAAAATACATCAAACAAATCATGGAATACCGAAGTTTAAGAACGGAGAAAAAACTTCAAATTTGAAAGATTGTGAATCTGCAAACTCCTGAAGGATGAAATGCCGAACAAAAAAAACAAATTCTACTAAAGCTTCAGACGATCACCTGGAAAGTCCTTAGCAAACTAATTCAAAAAACTTAAAAGAAATCAATATACATACCATTATTTTTTTATTAAAAATTTTTTTAATGAAAACGTTTTCTACATTCAATATATGTTAAACATTTAAAGAAAAAGACCAGAAAAAATGGAACTGTGTGCTGTATTGTTTAATGAGCAAGAACAAGTTTACATGGCTATACAAGGGAGTTTTGAAACTAAACAACCACGATTACTGCTTTTGAATTTAAGATGTTAATTTTCTAACAAAAACTGTACTGCATCATTATAGATCTTATTGACCGCTCTGACATGCTACAAAAAATATTAATAATTATTCAAAAGAAATTGAATGCGTGCACACAGAGAACAATATTTCAAAATTTCCCCAAAATAGCTCAATTTTTTAAATATTTTCCTCGTTCTAACACCAAGAACGCTACAAAATAGACGACCAGGAAAATTTATTGAAAAATGTTTAAAGTTACAAATAAACGAGGAAATTATTGATGTTGCTAGCACCACTCCGTCTTGTTAAAGTAACTCGGCAGTACACCACCGCCGGGCGATTTCGTTGCGACAAAATATTTAGGAGTCTTCCGCATGCGAGGGGACGGACCTTAACAACCGCCTTCGATATTAAGTTGCCCAGCGATGTTACACAAGGAGTACACACCGCTCGCAGCTAAGCTTGATGTTTAAACCTGACCGTATTATTCTTTACCCCACTGATTACCCACTCTTTGTAGCTTCTTACTCAGTAATCTCTTCTGTCTTCACATACCTCTTGCTTCCTTCCCTCTCTCCTCCTACATCTCAATTAGGTAGTTTTTTTTTTTTTCCTACTAACTTATTTACATGAGGAAGGACGAATCAGAGCGGAAAATATCGACATAAACAGATTTCTAAAATCCGGTTATCGTACTATGATGAAATCTTACTCTAGAGCCGGTTGGTTGCAGAACAATGCTTCTCCAATAGTCACACAAAGTACGTCCGCACCCCACACTCCCATCGCCTACCAAATCGTAAAAGGAATATTTGCATACACAATACATTCGCTTAATTCCTTCGCTCAAAAAGTACGCATCATTTTCCCACCTACGAAAGCTCATGAGGGCAATTATGACTCCTGATATCAGTCAAACGCATTGTACCTGGAAATTCAGAGCCAACAGTGGCGCACCGCACGCAGAACATTGCCGAATTTGAGGTACCTCAATCCGCATTTCCATTGTTGAGACATGATAAATATACTTCGCTTTGTATGGAAAGTGAGTTAGATCTTGAAAGAATAATAATAAAGTTCATAACAAATTCGTTAGCAATGTATGGGATTGAAGAGGTGGACAGAAAACATGAACGTGTTAATCAAGACATAGATCAAATTTTTCTCACTGGCATCATCAGTCATAATGCATCATAACTCACAATATGACTATATCAGTCGGTTTCTTATCACCCGTTAAAAATTCGAGCTCTCAATAATGTATTCCATTAATTAGAATTTTTAGTATGAGATGAGTGGAGATTTGTCTCTTTTTTTAGTAATTGATCTTATATTCTTATATAGTACTCTCAGTTTATTTTACTTTTGTAATTATCTTTTTATTCACATTATGACACAGCAAATAGCATAAATCTAACACCAGGAGAATCTAGAATACACATACAGCAAATCAAGTTCTTACTTCTCAATTTGAAGGTATTTAGCCTGGATACAGTCAAATAGAATCGCAAATTATATAACACAAAATTTAACAGAAATGCTCAACGTTACAAAAATCTCGCAATAGTTATACATATCTGTATCGACACCAACCTTTGCTAATAACAAAATTATGATGAAACCTTTGTCTTACTATTAATACAACAGTTTCTAACTTACGTAATTCGCCATCCCGCATGACTGCTATCAATCACCGTTGTTTGTTTATTTTCTTCACTCAACCCTCAATTTTTAAAAATAAAATGTGCGTTTTGTTGAAATTTTAAATTTAGTGAAAGTACTAAGAAGTCTAGTTTGAATAAATTTAAAGTGTTAAAATGATCTCATATGTTACTAAACATTTATTGGATATTCCAAACCAATGTTATTTAAACAATTAAAATTCCAACACATTTTGAGTTGTTAACTTAACTAAAACGTAGTACCCCTTATATTTTATCATAATAAAATTGCAGTTATCGAATTAATACACTTTTCTTTAATCTTCAACATTTTAGTCACTTTTTCTTATTACGAAATCTGCAACTATTCGTATGCATTCGCAAAATAGTTCGAGTATTAGAGAAATACCTATATTTATAGTTGGTTTTTATCAATCCACAAGTGTTCGGGTGCAATATATAGGATTTCAGTAACTTCTATTTCCTCTAATAAACGTCTCTTAACCTTTACAAACCACATTAGATATTGCTAATCATATTTCATATCTAACAAAATATAGGGGGCCGACTTTAAAACAAAAAAGCTTTACAGACTTTACCGAATATGTTTTTCGCATTATCACTTTAATAGAATACACGATCTCGTCCTGCAATCATCGCAATACACAGTCTATCATGGTTATTTTCTCAAAAACCCGATCAATCCAATTGACTCGCTTCTTCCCGTAACCTGTGCACTGGTGCAAGGGATTACTACACGAAATAATCCAGCACTAACGAACCATTCTTCCTCCAGCATCGACTGCGAATGGGCATTAGGAAACCTCTGAACGCACCAGGCTCGCTTGGAAGCTTGCCTCCGTCATAGAGCAGCGTCTATAATAGAGCGCGCCAATGCGCGACGCAAGCGCGATTAGCCGCTGTCGGACGGAGCGCGGATAGAGCAGAGGCGTATGTCCGCGGGCCTCTCGAACCAATCAAATTAAGAGCCCTCCGTTAATGCGGCACCGAGGACGCGCTGGACGCGCAGTAAATTCGTAGGAGGCACTTGGGCGTTACGGTTGGCTATGGCAGTGAATGACGGTTGGACATGGCATTGAGGAGTGTCGGCGGAAGTGGTAAGGCCTGCCGGTTGCAGTGTGTGGTGCGGTTCGATTGCGGTCTGCGTGGTTCGTGCGCGGCGGCGGCGCCAAGGGCGGCTGCGGCGACTGCGAGGAGCTGGCGACGGGTCGGCGCGGGCGCGCCCGCGTTGCGCAGCGCGGGGCATCGCGGAACGGGCGCGCCGGGCGGCGGCCGGGGGACGGCGAGACGGGCCGAGGGCCCGGGGCTGCGGCAAGGGGCTCGCGCCGGCCGGCGCGGGGGACGCGGGCGGCGGCGAACTGCTGCCGAATGGCGCGGCCCCGTCGGGGTCGGGTGGGCGGCGCGGACGGTGCGGCGGCGGGACGCGGGGCGCGCGGGGCGCGGCCGGGCAGCGGGAGCAGCGGCCGAGCCGGGTAGGGAGCGGGGGCCGGCGCAAGTGGGTGTTCGCGGAACGGCGACGTGATAGACGGTCGTCAACGCTTACACCCCGCCCGCGAGCACGCGGTCGACGCTGCGCTCCGCCGGCACCGCCTGAATGGTTGCTGCCCACGTGCGATGAGAAGGGTTGCAGAACATTTACGGAAAGCCACCACTACATTCAATACCGCAATTATAACGAGCGGACCGCCCGCCTGCCCAGGCCCCACGGGCGCGGCCCGACTTCCGAGCGCGAGACCCCCGCCTCCGCACGCCGCATCAGCCACCTCGGCTGCCGCGACACACTCGCCGCCGCTCCTTAGACTTAAGCTGCGTATTGCAGTTTCCCCCCTCATTCCGCGTACGGTTTTCCACCCTCCTCGAACTCCGTCTAGCCTTTTCGACTCTCTGATCTGTTAACCTCGTTCACTGCTTTACACTGACATTCTTCCTATCTTGTACTATTCCATTTGCTCTTTTTGTGGATCATTCTTCTGCTTCTTAAATAATCGTGTCGCACCGCCATTTTTTTGCGGTCTCTTTAAATTCATTCAAGTCGCTATCGCCTCCTTCATTAACCCGCTTTGATTTAATTCCTCGTAACAAAATACCGTCCCTCAACAACGCAATAACTGCACCTCGCAATTCTGCCTTTAGTGCTCCATTGTATCTCTCATCCTCCACCGTCCCCGCCCGCACACTAAATAACGACAGCCCAGCCAACAACGCTCTTGCCGCTACCGACTCTACTGTCAGCTCTCCCCTCCGCGCACGCGATTCGTCCTTGTCAACCTATCCCCACCAGCAGTAGCGGCCCCAGCCGGAAGCAACTCTACGCCACCGGCTCCACGCCCGTCTCGCCCGCGACGCCGGGCTGCCACAGCAGCGCTAGCCTTGCACTCGCAGGTTCTTTGCGCGAGCTCAGTTCCGCTCGAGAGCGCAGCCCGCCGTTGTATAGTAGCCTCTAACCTCGAAGTGCGCGCGGCGTCGAGACACCCGCGAAGGAGGCGCGGGAGAGGAGCCAGTAGCAGGAAGCAGTGGAAACGATGGCGCTTGGAGACAAGGGGCGAAATAGAGCTGTGTGGAGAACGTCGAAGAGGGCCCAGAGCGATCTGGAGCCTCGGGCATGCAAGATCGAAAGGAGACAACCGTGGCCAAAACCGCAAGGTAAATCATATAGTGACAATGGCCGATCTCGCAGCTATCGCAGGAATGCCTCCTCCCAGCGCCCGCACGTCCCACGCGCCCGGCAGGGGCCGGAGCGGCAGGGGCGGACGGGGCGCGCGGGGCGCGAGCGTGCAGGAGGCGCGAGAAGGCGGCGTGGAGAATGGAGGCGGACGGGAGCTGACAGGCACGGCCGAGGACGACCGGCGGCAAGAAGTGAAGGAATCGACACAGGGACCAGGCGGCAGCCTTAACTGGGCAGTGGAGGGACGTACGGAATGCATAGGCAAGAGGAGAATGGACGTGGTGGCGATACGGGAGAGTGGGGCGGCGGACACCGGGAGGCGGCTGCGGGCGCGAGCCGCGGCGTAAGAGCGCGAGAGGGTGAGGGCGACGGGGGGAGGGCGGCAACGGACAGTGAGGGGAGCAAGCAAAGGAAGCGGGCGCTAACAGTAGCGAACGCAAGGATTCGACCATGGCCATAGGGTCGTCAGGAAAAAGCGAGAGCAGTGAGCGTCGGGGAAGGTAGTTGTAGATAGGGCGGAAGGGCGCAGGGAAGAGCAGGAGGACTAGCACGCCAGCAGAGGTTGGCGGCTCCGGGCGGACGGGGCTGCCGGGATCCGCGCAAGATGGCGGCGCTGCGCGGGGCTGCGATGGAGGGCGAGTAGGTGGGATAAGGATGCGACGACGGGCCGACCCGCTTGTGCAGGACCCAAGAATGACAGGAGCGGGAGCTGTGAGGGCTCTACAGCGGCTTAGGGGACGGCGGGGGCTTCGGGTGCAATGGGGGCATAGGCGGCGGCAGTGGCTGTCTCAGCCAACTATCACCCCTGCAGCGCTCCACCCTCCGAGTCTATGCGACCCAGTCGTGCCGCTTATCCTCCCTGCCCCGCAGGACAGGTCTTGCGGATGTATAACCGCGCCAGATACGTCGCCAGCTCATTCTGCTGCCCCCGTTTGTTTCGAAGCCTGGCTCTTGTGCCTTCATCTAGACGTGCCATTCCGCTACCGCCAGACAGCTGTTCACTGTCACCACATAGCTGCTTCCGTCGGCTCGACAGTTATCAGTGCCTTCCGACCAACATTGATGGTGCTATACTCCTGTGCCAAATGTAATTACTTTCTTATAGTCAGCACTAAAACTCTTTGTGACACTCAATGGATTGATGAATACTACATTTGTGATCAAAAACTAAGCAATGAAACATCTCGGGCATGAGTGCAAATCCCCATATAGAGAGGAAATACATATGGTGTAAAGTGTTAGATACCAAATATTGATTATTTTTTAACAAACCTTTTTAGAATGAGTTTTTTTGCTTTGGTTAAATATTATTTTAATTTTTTAACGTTATGTTTTAAATTGGGAGATTTATTTCAGAAGTATTCAGTAAAAAATATACTAATATTTCAAGATTGTAATAAAAATGTTACTTTTTGTTGCTCAATACAGAACGAGTATTTAATTGTATACAGCACTTTTTGCACTGAAATCTTTACTAGGTCGTTAAATGCAGTGTATTTATTTCGAATATGCAATTTGCGAGGAGTAAATTAATAATCAATTTAGACGCTTGTTTTATGTTTTTGTCAGTGTTTTCGCAATCAACTGCGTTTATTTTGGCAACCTGTTCGTAGTGTTTCAGTACATTTTAAAATATTTGCTAACTTTCAATTGATCTCCGTAAAACTTGATTCACTTCGTAACGAATTACATGAAATAAACATATTGAGATTCAATTCCAAGCTTTGGGCGGCAAATATTTTTATCTTCCTTATCAGCATTGCGTATTATTAGTGCTCTACTACGATGCAATGATTAATGATCTTTAATTGACGTTATCAGTAAATCTAGTTTCCTGATAAGAGATTTAGATTTCAGTTCATGAGATTCACACTAGTTTAATTACTATTCCAATAAATTCCAATGAAAAAGACCAAGTATCCGAACTCTTCCTATATTTTGAGGTATACTGGTTTACACAATTTAATGATGTTAAAATACGATTAATAAAACATATTACAAAATAGAAATAAAAAACATAATACTTTTGTCATACAATTATTTAGACAACTAAACTTTGCAACATGCAGTATTGTTTATGATTCGAATTATCGGAATTGGTTAAGATAATATTCAACTTAAACGAAATTAAACGTGGGACATCGTTATCGCAATTATTTGTCTCACACATTCTACGAATCTTTTTTTAACAAATTTGAAGGGAAATGTTTTGAAACCACAGCTTCATGATGCCATCATGAGGAGGAATTCTAAAGGGGTTTTATAAACGACGAACCCAAACTAGCATACGTTTCAGAAAGTTATGAAACATAATTAATGTTATACATTGTCACTCAGTTTGTAACATCTTTCCTCGTCCCCAGGCGGAACTCGTGCATGTGAATGCTAATTTTGCTTGGTTCCCGGAATGATTAAATAAGACTGTTCCAACACTGCCTGCCGACGCGACGGCCCATAATCACCAACGCTGAACAGCCGTGACCTCAGCTCTCCGCAGTCTTCGCCGTCCCTTCGGCAGAACAGGCCGCTTCCCCAACCACTCGCCGCAACCGCCATCATCGCCCCATCGCCACCACCGCCACCGCTGTCGCCTGTGGTTCCTCCGCCGCCCAGGCCCTAGCCCCAATCATCTCCGCCCAGGATCTCGTACCTCCACCCGGCACCGCATGTACACCCATCCCCACACCGTGCCCGCAACCACACCAACTTCTATCTGCGCCATTGCCACCGCCACCTCTACAGCCATTGCCACTGCCGTTCACCACTTTCACATCCCCTGTACCCGCTCTATCGCAGTCCCCACACCGTTCCCGCCCACGCACTTTCCCCAATCATCATAATCCTAGGTCTACCCCCCTCCCCGGTTTGGATCGAGGCCACCGTAACGTCCTCGTCTATGCTCACGTCCTGGTCATCGTCACGGGGCAAGCCAAACCAGCACTGCCACCGCCATTTCCACAGCCACAGCTACTGTAGCCACCGCCCCCATCACGTTTGTCCCCTCCGTCCCAACGCCGCCTGTTCAACCGTCACCACCACCACCGCCGCCGCCGCCTCGGCCTCCACCACCGCC
>BOPP01000063.1:4571531-4576531 GCA_017312745.1 Gryllus bimaculatus
GGAGGGAGAGGGAGAGAGAGACGGAGGGAGGAAGAGAGACGGAGGGAGGGAGAGAGACGGGGGGAGGGAGGGAGAGGGAGGGAGAGAGAAAAAGAGCTAAGATGCTCATTTCACGGCAAGTTTATGATCCTACTAATGAAACTTACCGGAAGAAAAAAAATTGATATAATGCGCAGGCTTTCTTGCGACATATAATCACAGCAAATGTTGCATCAGGCGCCTATGTCAGGCGAGAATGAACATTCACGAAATATACACAACGAGCAATATGGAGACAGACTGGTTTTGAAAGAATTCTGAAAGCGTAGCATTAAGAACTTAATTTAGTGTTCAATTCATTTTAATGAAAGTTCCATTTAAGGTTTGACTGAATTAAAAGACTGAATTGAGAGAATTTTGTTACTTCAACGTCAGTCAATGGCAAACCGTTCATTTTCAATGGAGTTACTGTCAATAGTCAGTTAGTCGTAATCCACAGAACTTCCAGAAATCATAATTCTGTATAGAATTACACGTTCACATGCAGCAGGTAAGGAGAGAAATGTTATACGTCGAAACCCATGATTAAATTTAAATGGGTCTAATATAATAATATTTTAAAATTGAGAAAATGTATGTGTGTAGCAGGGCAAAGAAAGACAATAATATTGATAATAGCAGAGGAAATAATCCGTTCATAATATCCATTAAATTGTTTGTAAATAGAATAAAGATGCATTAATATCAGTAAGAGTAGTAGGTTTATCACAATATTTTTTTAATTCTAAAATTATATTTCAAATTGCATTATCAAATAGTAGCCTTTCCTGCTTACTCAATAAATTACAGTAACGGGGTTATTTGATAATGTTCCATTGTCATGTTGAAAAATATCTTATTAAACTTATTTTGTAAATAATTGTAAATAATTAACTACTGAAAAGGTTTCAACCATCGATTTTCCTCCCAAGTCTCTACTAGCCTACATTTACTGGTAGCTTTTGAAATCGTGTGTATTCCATGTTACCTTAAGCTTTTCTCGGTTAATTTTGGTTTCTTATCCTTTTCCTCATAGTGAGAAAATATTTAGTCCTTTCCACATGTCTATGCGTCTAATTATATTTGCAATTGAGTAATTTTTTAATCTTTTTAGAAACTACACTTGAGAAGCCAAAAATTTCCCCCCATTTTTTATATGTGTGAAATTAAATTTTGACAATATCATTTGAATATCTACACAAAATCTCAACCTATCTTCTAAGTTACCCGTAAGTTTTTGTCAATTAATTATAGTTTCTTCTTATTTTCCTCACAGTGAGAAAATATTTAATTCTTTACGCATGTCGACTCTTCAAATTATATCTGCATTTCGGCAAGTTTTTACTCTTTTTAAAAACAGCCTTTTAGAAACCTAAACTTTCACCCCATTTTTAGATGCATTTAATCAAATATTCACAACATCGTGTGAACATCTACAACACATCTTAACTGATTACAGTCCTGCAGTTCAGGTTTGCGTGTTGCACTTTTAATTACATCGTGTGTCCACATTCGACGCTCGTTTACAGCTAGGCTAACGTTCACGGCTTTTGCTGCCCGAACTACAACGCGCCACCAAACTTCTCGTCCGCCTTTCGTGAGAGTGGATGCAGCAGCAGCCGCAGCCGCGTGGTGTGCTGCGGTGGCCGCTGCAGCCGGTGGGATCTCGCGCTGGCGGCGGCGGCGTACGGTCAGCGGCGGGCGCGATTCCTGTCGCCATGAATTTCCAGCGCAGCCCTGTGGCCGGTGGCCCGAATCCTTCCTGTGATAGCAGATAATTACTTTCACCTCCGACTCTCCCACCCCGCCGCGCCGCGCCGCTCCTCCTGCTCAGCCGTCGCCTTCTCTCCCGCCACACACACACACGCACACACACGCACACGCACGGCGGGCGCACGCGGCATGACGCACGTGAGGGCATTATCTCTCTCCACGCTCGGTCGGGGACGCGGGCGGTGCAAGCGGCGCAGTGGGCCAAAACGAAGCACGTAGTGCCCCTCTGGTTTTTCTGCGATTTCGAAGGAGCGTTTGGCTTTCGGATGTGGTTTGCGACGGAAACTGAAGCTGCAAGTTCCGGGTGTGATATTGAAGTCAATTTTCAGATGTTGCGTAGCGAAATGGTTAAGAAGAGATTTAGTTAAGATATTAGTGGTTACTAATGCTAATATCCTAAGCTTATTTTGTAATATATTTTTTAACTGGTTGTTTAGACGAAATTGCAAATTTATAAATTTTTAATTTTTGGTTCACTTAAACGCACTTTTCACGACGTTGTCATTATTTACCATTACTTTAGTTCAATATTTATTTCACCTTTCGAAGTTTTTTATATGTTAGCTTTCGCAAGACACCACCTTTGCCGTTCTCCCAGTACTCATTGCGAGGTTTACAAGGCTTCAATACCCCCGGTCACCTCAGAATTGCCTGTTTAAATGTCTCACTACATTGGCATTCACTGCTTGTGTACAAGTGTTCCGGAAGTCTTCTCGGGTCCCGAAATATTCGTCATTCTGTCGCGTATTAGACATTAAAGTGCTCAAATTAGTTTTGACATCATTAAACAAAAGGTTAACTAATTTTAATAACAATTTTCAGAATATTGCGTTTTGTACTGTGTGCTCCTATTAGCGTGTTGACACATGATAAATTACCTAATTTTATTGGTTAACTAAAGGATGATCAGATAAATTGTTCCTATATTTTTATTTACATTCAACGCTTTGTAAACTTTCCCGTTACGCACGAACTAAGAACAGTACGAAACGAAAACATTACAGCCAGTTGCCTCTATTTGTAGTTTCATGAAGAATTTTAATTTTTCTCGTGCACATTTATCTCCGAGCTTACATCATCATTTCGTCAACATCAAAGGACTTCAGTTGAAAATTGCAGTTTTAATTAACAACTCCATCCATTGCCGCGTTCATTATCTCACTTTCTAAGTTCACAAAATTACGCATTTTCAGGTCACATGTTTCACCCATTGATTTTTTTTCCACGCGCACTTTCCGCCCGTTTCGGGCCAGTGTGCGCGGGCGGACGGCGGCCGGAGTGCGGGGCGGGGAAGTGGACGCTGCTAGGGAAGCGAAACTTTCCCGACGCGATCTTCGCCTGCTGTTTGGGCGCTGGCGTGGGGGCGGAAGCTCAGGGCGGGGGCCGCAGGGTGGGGTGGGGGTGGGGGCAGTAAGGTGGGGGGGGGGGCAGGAAGGGTCGCTGCTGGCGCGAGCAGTTTGCGCAAGCGAGGCGCCGCCCTGTCGCCTTCCGCAGCACAGTGGCCGCCCAAGGGAATCCAAGGGGCGGCGCGGCCCCACGCGCCACGCACAAGTAGTCGCGCCACCGGAATATTGTTCTAACTAAACAATACATTGAAAATTAAGAGATTTTAACCTTTAAATGGATACTGGGGTAATATATTGCCCCAAGTCTTTCGTTTTTTTCGTTTGGAGTTTTCGCGAATTGTACGCGAGCGTGTAATTTTGTGTTTTCTCCCTTGAGATAAGGGTTCGTCTGTCGAATGTGGTGTTGTTTATCTGCCACTCTCGTAAAGGAAATTAGAGGTAAGTTGGGGCAAAAAAATACCCCTGTACGTGTGTTTGTGGATATGTAACTACGTCTCCTCCTTATTTTTTACTCAGCCATGAAAACTGACTTGATGCTCTCTATTAGGCACTCTGATAAAAGTATAAACTAGCGTACGAGCAAAGCAAAAATAACGGAATTATTGAAATAAAGTGTTTGATGAAGCTTAAAGAACAAAGTTCATGCTTGAAATGCAACAAACCCATCTTCAAAGAACTCTGATTAAAAATATGTTCTTCATACAATATCAACTGATTATAAGTGAAAGAAAATTGTTGTTTACTTTAAATTAATATTCAGTAAACTTATATTATTTTAAATTTAATTCTATACTTTGGGATAAAAGATTACCTCACGTATTCATGTAGCAGTGTAGCATTTGTTTATACTTCCTAGAATTAAGGTAAATAGGCTCTAAAAAATTTTTATTAGGAGGAAGACTTTATCTCTGACATTATACCAATTGTCGCGTCCTAGCCAATTCATCGTTATGTCAGGAAGAAGTTCGCCATTTATTTTTATGGAACGATATTGTTACAATATACAGAGTTTTATAAAATTTATTTCACAAAATTACAAAATAAATTTACGAACACGAGTTTTTGATGTAACTTACATCTGTTAATGTGAAGTATCTGAGTAGAATTCCTGGTTCAGAGACTCTAGAGTAAAACAATCCAAATTCGTGAAAGAAACCGTTTTTCAAGATTGAGTTTCAGTCCGTGGAGCGGAACTAAAATTCCCTCGGTCCACACCCCTGTTTTTATGCAGATTTTAGAGTATCTGTGCGTGCTCGGTGATTCAGAGGCTTAGTGTGCAGCAGCTAGTTCGCGCTGAGAGTTGGATCCTCCGCTAAGGCACGGACGTTTTCATCACGCGCTTCTGGCGTGAACGGCACGGGTCATTCCACCACGTGTCACATCTGGACGATCATTTTGTCCGTAATCACTCGACACATCCTCTTTTACCCATCACGATCACCTGACAGTTAATTATTCTGTGGAATGTAATGGCAAACTACTTCTGTAATCATCTGATTAGGAAGTGGGGAAGTGGGTGTATAAAGGCCTAAGCTTCTTCTTTATCTACGCTACGATTTTGACATCCATCATCGTCATCAGCATTATCATCATAGAATCTGTCATTCTTATGTTAAAAATATATCGTTTGGATATTTAAACATCAAATGTATTCATTGATTCTTACAAAGTCCACTATGGTTCACTTATATACAACTTTCTTTACTCAGACGGGTAATCACGTTCTTCGCAAATCAGTGAACGCTTCATCGTCAGTACTATTTCACTACACTAGCTTCATCGATTGAACACTTTTTCCATTAAATTACCAAATCCACTTTTACATTTTATTGCAACCTTCGCCGGGTTTTTGGCGTAATTTAC
>BOPP01000063.1:4581531-4610532 GCA_017312745.1 Gryllus bimaculatus
ACTTAAGTCATCACTCCCATCACCAATACTATATCCTTCGTCGTCACTTTCATCTGCCATTCTCTATTCTTCGTCTACCATCATCACTATTTGCGCGCGGCGTTGGTGTAACGGTTAGCATATCGGACTGCCGTGGATTTTTAAGGGAGAAAACGTCCTTCGTACGCCTTCCTTCGGAGGGGAAGTAAAGCCGGCTGTCCCATGTTAGTAGATTTACTTGCATGTAAAAGATTCTCAAGCCAAAATGACGCCTCTGAGCTAAATTCAAATCGCCTGTTTCTCGCCCAAGAAATACCTCATTTCTCTGCTAGTTGGTGAAAGGAGCGTAGCGAAATTTGCGTGATCAGACGGAAGAGCAGGCCTCATGACCTGAGTCTCGCCACGTAAAATAAGGCATTAATTCAATTCAATCATCCGTCTTTCATCTTTAACACTACCACCGCTATCCTTGATCTTCCAATCGTCACTACCATCCGCAATTCAACATAACCTCCGCCAAAAGTCTTCCGCCATGGACCGCCGCAATTCGTCACCCCCCCCCACCACTCCACATTCAGCCAACCACCATCATTTTACAGCGAAACTTCGCAGCATACAGTCTACTGCATTGCGCTCTCTTATCAACTTCCTCTGCCCTCCATGCCGCCGTTTCTCTCCCTAACCTCCTCGCCATTCCTGCATTAACGTGCCTCTCAGAAATTAAACCGCGAGACTTTTAACAGAGAGGATGATTGTTACATCTTACCAAAAATGAAACACCTCATAATGGAGTATTTTGCAACAGCACGCGTTGCATACCAAAAATGAAAAGGAATTCAAAAAAAAATTTAGTCCTTCTCACGAGTGCTCTCCTGAATAATAACATAAAATTAAAAATAATAGTTTTACTTGTACATCTTACAAACTAGTAGAGCTTTTTATTCTCATTATTTTTAATGATGTTTTTTAAAATTCTATTTTCAGCAGTAAGTTGGCACTATCACTTAAAAAATACTTTGCTAAAATCGAAAGTTACAATAAAAGAAATAAAGAATAAATAAATAATTAAGACATAATAATAATAGTAATTATAATAATAATAATTAATAATGAATAGTTAAATATTATAATAATATATATGCAAAGATAATAAGAATAAGCATAAATAATAATTAATTATTTTTCATTGCATAATTTATTGGTGTATGTACTCTCGAAAGAAGGATTGATTGTTGCTTATACTGTTGTGGATACTTTTGAAACATTAATGTATTTGCATTAAACACACACACACACACTCACACACACACACACAGGTGATTGAGTTATATATATAAAATTAGTATAGGTATGGTTGGTGATGGTGAGGGGAGTTATTAGGGGTATGGGGGTATGGGTGAGTAGTGGGGGGTTAGGGGTGAGTGTATATAATATAATAGTTGTTGGTGTGGGTGTGATTTGGGGGGGAGGGGAGGGGGAACAGATTATATATTTAAATAGTATATTAATTACTATATAATATAATATGTATAGAATTCACTGTCAGACACAAACATGCAACAATGAGTTTAAAGACTGAACTTTAAGTATCAATTCAGAATGCTTTGGTTTAAAAATCGATAAATGTAAATACAGGGGTCCAATTTCTCCGAAATGTAGATTTCAAGAAGAACTAGATTGAAGCAAGGAATATCGTCCACAAGAATAAAGATATTTACTACAAGAATAAGCCGATTGATTTCCAGTTGTTGTATTACGTAATAGAATCTTCTGACATCCGGTATACGAAATATTGCATATTAATCAGGCTCTTATTTATATGTACTCATCAGTAGCAAGTTGTCTACAAACAACATTGTCAATGCCTTTCGAAATGTAACACGCAATTTTCGACACCAACCCCATTGAAATACAAATAACTATCAACAATCAATTGACCAATGTTTAACCATTTACCACAGAAAATTGAATGTACCACATGTGATGCATTTCCATTATAACCGGCCCGGATCAACATATGTATTTAATTAATCATATATAGGAGCTATTAACTAACTAACAGGCGAAATCATTAGAACGAACTAGGTTAGATTTAGATCTTAACGTTAATCAACGATTTGGGCTATTACTCGGGGGACGAGGAGGTTGGACAGTCAGGCCTGCTTTCCGAGAACATTTCATTCGCCTGGTTCACTTCTTTTAGGCAATATAGAGGCATCTTTAAACCTGACTTCATTTCTGAAGCCCCCTCGCATTTTGCCTCAGGCAGTGAATTACGAGCCAGTTGAAAGCACACGGTGATCCGTGCCGAACGTGGGCATTCGATGAAGCAGAAGGACCTCCATACCCACCGCGCCGCCGCGCTACGCGCGGGCACTCTCTTCCGGTCGTCCCCACCCGGCCCACGCGCCCCCCGCCGCGCCCCCGCCCGCGCCCCGCCCCACACACCCGTCGCCCGCCGCCACGTCTCCAGCAGACTCGCCTCCTCCCGTTCACAGTTCTCCGTTGCCGTCCACCACTGCCTGTGCCCAGTCCCGCCTTCACTGGGCCCCCCACCACCCCTTTTCCAACCACGCCCCTCTTCTCCACAGCCCCCTTCGGGTCCTCCCCTTCCACCACTCCAACCTCCTCACACCGCACCCAGCGTCTGCTTTCGCACGGCGTGGGGCCTCGCGCCACAGTTCCACCCCGTCCATCGCTCGCCTCCTCCTCCCCAACCGGGGCCACAACCCTCGCCTCCTCAACGCCGCCCAGCGGTCTGGCTGTCCCTCACTGGCGCCTACCACCATCTCCTCCCCACTCCACCCCCTCGTCTTCGAGCCGCCCCCTCGCCTCCACCCACTCCCCCGCCTCCGCCCCCGCCACCTCAAGCGACTCCGTCTCCACCGCTTCCACCCGCACTAGCTTCAGTCTCTTCAACCTCCCCCACCGCACCCTACAACTCCCATCCACTTCTCGGCCCGCACCGCGCTCCCTTCCACTTCTTTCCCTTCCGCCACCACCACTTCCCCTCCCTCATCTCACCGCCCTCACACACAGCTCTTGAAGCCCGTGCCGCTCCCATCGCTCCGTCTCGTCAGCCCCTCGGACCCCGGCCGCCGCGCCGTCCGCCGACGCACAGGCATTAACGTTCCTGGCAGAAATTAACCCGCTGGCCGGTGACCCTCGCGTCGCCCACCGGACGAAGCTTCCACTCGGCCCCGCCCGCGCCCCTGGCCCACGTGTCGCTCAGCCCCGCCCAACCGCCCGCAGTCAGTCTCCTTTAAAATTCGGTTTGGCGGCGCGCCCTGTTTTCGACGGGCGTCCGGCGCATTGGTGAATTCAATTGCGAGCTGGGTCCGCCCCTGCTCCCGCCCCCCGCTCCCCGCTCTTGCCGCTCACGCGAGCCGGCGCTGCTGCCGCCGAAGCCGCTTCGTGACACCTTCTCCACTTCCGTTGTTTGGCCAGCGCTGCAACAGCACCCGCGCTCCCTCTACGGCCCCACCTTTGATCCTCTTTTGGAGTCTGTCACGGCCGTATCTTGTTTCTTACACTCCTAATAATGGATCGAATCCTGAAGGGTTGAAAGTTAGGACGCAAAATCAGAACCGCAACTCAAAAATGAAGAATATCACGGATACTCAATAAAACAATCACCAACCATAACACTATTGCCAAGCCAGAAGTGACACCGGCTTTACTGTAACTAATTAGACTTCTTTGTTATCGCTGCGAATGCCACAAGTTACCTCAATTACTTCAACCACATCCGTCATATATTCGTCATTGCTAAGATCATGACACGTAATTACCATCTTTCTCTCTCTCTCTCCTTCCCTCTCTCTCTCCTTCCCTCTCTCTCTCCTTCCCTCTCTCTCTCCTTCCCTCTCTTTCTCCTTCCCTCTCTTTCTCCTTCCCTCTCTTTCTCCTTCCCTCTCTCTCCTTCTCTCTCTCTCCTTCTCTCTCTCTCCTTCTCTCTCTCCTTCTCTCTCTATCCTTCTCTCTCTCTATCATTCTCTCTCTCTATCATTCTCTCTCTCTCTCCTTCTCTCTCTCTCTGTATTTATCTCTACTCTTTTTCTCCCATTCCCTATCTCTTCCTCCCTCTCTCTCTTTCTCACCCATTCTCTATTTATACCTCTTTCTCTCTCTCACCCATTCTCTATTTCTTCCTCTCTCTTTCTCTCCCTATATCTCTCTCACTCTCACTCACTCTTTCTCACTCACTATCTCGTTCTCTCTATGAAACAAACCCACACCGTTCATTTTCTGCTTTCTCCACCCGTCTCATCACCATCCCCGTCGAGGAATCGGCTCCTACGTTCATCGCCGCATTCAAACCAGCGCAGCGTCCCCATCTGAAAGTCACACACCCTGTCGTCAGCCGTCCTTCGCCCGCGCCACAATACCCCCCCCCTTCCTCCAGCCTTCGCCCCCCTACCCTCCCGCCACCCTCTCTCGCATCGCTGTCGCGGAAGCTGGACGCAATGACCGCCGCTCCACCACTGCACACTGGGCCAAAACGGCCTCAGAGATGACCATACGAAAAGTTAACATTTTGAAAACAAGAGGTTAAACAATTTGGGAAAGGAATAATGTAAACGAAGAATTGACAAAAATAAATTTTAGTATTTTGAACAAAATGCTCACGCCATAGCAATCTTTCAATGTTCAATGTTAACTGATTTTTTTTTTGTTATTTAAGGTCGCATCAACTTTAAGGTCTATTAGCGATCACTATTACGTGTAACGCTATGGTAACTATGAGGATGACACGATATGATAAAAGGGGGTGAAAGGACGAACACATGACAACCACGCCCGAGGCGGAACTCGAACCCGCGATCCTTCGGTCCGAGTCCGCTACGGCGCAACTGCCTTAGCGATCTTGGCGATCCGGCACTGAATCTTTGTCTTCAATATCATCGACAGACATTTGTACTAATTCTTCACGATAAAACAACTAAATGCAAAAAAACGAATAATGGAGATGCAACAAATTATAATGTTAGTAAGTCTAAGTAAGGAGTGGAGATGTGAAAAGGAAAAAGAAGAAAAGATAGGGCCTGGTTCGTGGCTCGTTTGATAAGGTATTGTTCCGCATTCGCCAAGTGTGGATCAAAAAAACGTGGAAAACTATCAATATAGCAGCCGCCTGCTCTGAACTTTCTGCTGCTGATAGCTGCTGAATTCGATCTACCTACCTAGATAACGGCTGGCTCTGACTTTCTGGTCAGAGGTAGTGCAGTGACGCTTGCTAAGTCGGTGGGAGATAAGGATTGAAATCGCCCAGAAGTTAGTTTTATCTACGTTTGTATTATCTCTCATGTATACATTCTCATGCGAAAAGTGACTGAAATATTTTTGAGCCGAGGCAACCTGTCGAAAAGTTAGAGTCGATGTTTTTGAGACGGCATTCACTGTAGCCTTCTATATGACGTCACCGATTGCAGAGATCCGGTGCGCGAACTTTACATTGTGGGCATCGCATCTCTTCTCCAAAGGAAACAAGGTTTGGGGAAGAGAACTTACATAAGCAATTCACTTACATCCGTCATTTGCGATATTATATGTAGAAAGGGAATCATGGAATGGCATGGCATATCCATTGCAATCGTTCCAGTTGTTAACGGCTTGAAGAAAGAAGGTTGTTAAGGTAGAGTTATAAATTAAAAGAAATATGCATTAAGTCGAAGCATTTCCGTATCCTATAAATAGCAAATTATTTACGTCTTTTTTACAGCAAATATGCATCATGAATAAGAAAAATGAGAAAATATATGTTCAGAAAGTTATGTTTCTCTCTTAATAATTCATTAATGCTTTAAAATAGTCAGTGTATCTTATTGGATAGACAGAGTAAAAAATAAAAAGAGTAAATTTAGAAGAATGTAAGAGAAAAACAATGGAGCTGAATGACAGAAGGATGAAACGAGAAATTGAAAAACAAATCGGTCTCAATAACACAGGATAAGCACGTCAGATTGCCGAGATTGTTAGAGTAGTAGTGCCTTAGCGATCTCGGACCGCAAGACCGCGGGTCCAGTCTCGGGCATGGGTGTATTTGTGTATGACAATATGCCGTGTGTGCCGTCCTTTGATCCCTCACCACCACCATCACCACCACCATCACCACCATCACCATCATCATCATCATCATCATCATCATCATCTCATCGTCCATGCCTCCACGGCTAACAAACTTCTGGAATAAAAATCGGGATTCAGCTAAAATGCTACCCCCCCCCCAGAAAGGTACTTTCACCTGCTGAAGCAGGATGGACGAGTGGTCCGAGTTGGCCTATACGCGAAAAAAACAGAGAATAAAGGAAGTGATAAAATAAATAATAATCTCCACGTCAGAGAATGTGTTAAATAATTGAAAAATCTGTATACAAGTAGCAAGAAACGTCACAGTCGAAAAGTATTGCAAGAAACGTCACAGTCTTGTAATTATTATTATCCTCCTGAGCAAATTGTATCTTATTAGAGCAACTTTCGCTTTTAAATGTGTAGAAATATTACTCCTAATTATTAAAATTTGCTGTCAACAAAAGAAAGAAATTCAAAATGTTGTAGGCATCAATGTTGTAGGCATCAACGTATACACATTTATTTATTTGAATTTTATATCCTCGTTATTTGTTTGATATTATTCCGATTTTTTTAAATAAGAGGACGAGTTCAGACGATGCCAGAGTCTGCGACGCGATGAACGTCTTTCATGATTAACATTTACTCGTGCAAACGTCCGATAAGTATGAAATGAAACAAATAAAAGCATTTTCCGTTCTACCTCCTCTATTAATTAAATTCGTTTAAGAATACCCTGGCACAACTATTTTATTAAAACTGCTATTTTGCTTGTTATAGTATAATTTTATTTTCGTATTACCAAAATTAAAATTGAGATTTAATTGAAAAGGATTTAATACTCACAGATAATCATTGTGATCAAGTCTCATTCAAAATTATTTCTCACGCGTTTTCATTGAGCTTTGTCGACGATATTCTCATCATCTTTTAGATATCATAAGTCAACGACCTTGAGGCAATTGTCAGCAAAAATTCTCACAGAGATTTTCATCAAAGGAAAACGCTGCCACCGTCTGTCAGAATAAACGGAAAAGAGAAAAATTCAAATTATGATCTGATAAGTGTTGTTTCACAATATTTTTCGAGGGATATTCAACTTAATGTCTTAGCCCCTAGTGTGCTGACGGCCAAATATAATCTTCAGAATCAATAACAACATACTCACAAGAATATTCGAGTTGTATTAACAAACACAAGTCCTTCTCATATATTGTACAAACTGTACAACAATATATAAAACTGTATTAAGGCCATTAATGCTCTACACATGCCCAATATGGACAAACGCAGCCGCTATAAATATTACAAACTCCAAATCATTCAAAATAAATATCTCTGATTAATTACCTCTGGTTCGTAAGTAGCAAACAACTTATTTAGAATTAGTAAGACAGGTATGTATTCTGTATCCGTTGCTATTTAATCTGTATTCAGAACATGTTTTTAAAGATTCCTCAGAGGATTGTAGTCTGTGAGTAAAAGTGAAAAGGTATGCCTATTTCTAATATACGTTACGCCGATGATTAACTAATCTCGGCGGACACTATTGCGGATCTGCAAGAAATAATGAACAGAATAAATTGAACTTGCAAAGATTATGAATTGTATGGGGAAATGTACATAAAACAAAGACCATGCTACTTAGTAAGAAAGGTAGAAGACATTTACAGCTGTTCATCAACTATCAACCTATTGAAAGGGTTTGCCAGTCTTAATATTTGGGACAAATAGTAAATGAGTCATTGACATCAGATTTGGGAATAAAAACGAGAATTGAAATAGTAAGATCCACTTTCAACAAAATTGGACAAAAGGAATTGTCTATGTAGCTGTGTCTTGAGTTTTACCCTCAGACGGAGAGTGGCAAAATGTTATGTGACAGCAATTCTCTTATATGGTGCTGCAACATGGACACTGAAAACTCCATCAATTAATAGACTGGAGGCATTCGAGATCTGGATGAACAGGAGAATGTTGAGAATTTCCTGGACTGACAGAGTGCGCAATGACTACATACTAGAAAGAAATGCTATATTCCGAGAGATGCTAAAAATGATTAAAATTAGAACAACACTGTATCTGGGTCATTTACTTAGAAGTCCGAAGTATGCAACTGATAATAATGGAGAATGTCCAGGGTAGATGGGGAATCGGTGAGGAAACCGTTTCTAGAATCGTCTTACGTGATTAGAGCTACCGGTGTAACAACTGATCTTAATTATTCGGAATAAAGGTTGATCATCAAACATGGTCGGTCAAGCACAAACAACCTTGTACAAGGTTTCACTGAAACCCGAAACCCTTCGTCTCTAAGAGTATATTTCGAACGCTCATCTACTTAGCAACAATAATGTTATTTATTTCCTAGGTCGGGGTTTGACACTTGTACTATTATTATCTTTCAAAATAGATCTTATGTTCAAGAGATTGAAAAAATCCCACAATTACCAAAATAAATGAAACGAATCATATTAAATAACTTAAGAGAAAACGTATTAAATTATTGAAAACACAATGGCCATTTGTTTTTACTTTTTGATTCTTAAGTGTGAATATTAACTTCACAAAGAATACGGAAAATTGGGATTACAGAAACTATGCTGTTCAAATAATTCAAAAGCCGGTGTTCTGTCACAAAAGAAAGTAAATTATTGATATCCATTCATAATTTAATATATACAAGTTAACAGAAGCACCTCATTCATATAACAAACACATACCACTGGGTTTAGTAGAAACAACGAAACATACCGTTTCAGAGGCATAAATATCCACGACATGGAAGAATAAATAAACGGTCATACAAATTTATGAAGAAGGCCATATTTCAACTTTAAAACTTCCAATTCTATACGCTTAAGAAGGAAAATAACCTAAGTCTTGGAGTATGAAGAGTGTCATACGTGTATCTAGTTCGTTCTCTTGGTTGTCATTTCCTTCCACAAGATAGACACTGTCCGGAGTGATTATGATGATGATGATGATGATGATGATGATGATGATGAAAGAAGAATATTTGCCTCTCAGTCGACGCTGACCTGTACAGACAAGAAATCAAGAATAATATTTATTACAGATTAGATTGATTGATTGACTAATGCTTACGAGGCTGGGAGGCCAATATTATTATTATTCCATCAGCATAGAACACTCACTACACTAATGGGATCAACTACACCTTCTTGGTTGAAGCTGCAAGTAAGTGTCTCACCGATGTAAGGCCTTGGCGCATATGATATTGTGTGCCAAACAATTTGCTTCCGCGAGTTCGTAGACGGCGAAACTGTGAGAACCAGTCTCATGGCAGTGACTACCGGGCTCATTCATGTTTTGACTGTCGACTCGAGTAGGCGTGCCGATGAGTACGCCGACATCGAAAGTTCGAACGCAAACAATTGTACGGAAACACGCCCGCAATCGGTTGTATGTAAAAAACTGAACGAAAATCGTGTATGTAATTCAATGTCACACAATGGAGACGTACGACGTATGAATGTGCTGTGAAGTGGTAAACGTTCTGGAGGCGCGCGATTAAAGTTGTAAAACAACTGTAAAACAGATTACAAAAAGCAATAAGTGTCAAGACCTGTATAAAGTAATGTAAGGTGGAGATTTTGAACATTTTCTAAATATACAAACATAAATGTCATATAATTAAAAGTAAATAAGTTCATTCAGCCTGTGATTGCATCTCCCAAAATCACCCATCTATAATTACCAGCAACATGTCTGGCAAAGTCACCTGCATTCCAAGCAACAATTTAGAACAATCTAGACTACTTGCGGACTCGCGTATTAGATTTTACAGATAACTAAATATGCGAGAAGTCCCAAAAAAAGCAACGATAATATTATGACACCTACTAATCCACAACAATATTTAAAAAAATAAAAGCAAAGTAACAGTCTATTGTACAAATCTCAGGATCACACATACCGACAGAAGGCCGACACAAACGCCTATCACACCGCAGACAGACGGTTCAAATCCATCCGAATTCTCTCCATTCGTGCAACAACAAGCGGTTATCCAGCACGACTGACGGAGAGGCGCGCCGCCGTTTAAAAACCCACAGCAGCCATTCGTTTGTAGCGCGCCAATTGCACTCCCTTCCGCGTGACTTGGCTCCGGCGCTCCCGAGAAGCAGCGATCGCCCCAACAGAGAGTGCGTTGTTTTGACGCGGGCAACGTTGGCGACTGTACACGCGCGTTGGCGGATACGGCGACTGTGGTCCTCACCGCGCTCAAACGCGCGCTCATCGGGGCGGTTACTTTAGCGCTGCGAGCGCGACAAGTAGCCGTTCTACGAAAGAGCGCGCCGAAAGTGAACGCACTAATTCACGCTCCGCTGCCGACGAAGCAGCAACGGACCTCCTCGTCACTTCTCCAGAGTGGGAGTAGTCAACCCGGTGCTCTGGACTGGGACTCCACAATCCGATGCCGATGAGTGAATGCCGGAATGATATCGTAACTAACGCGCCATGAACCGCGCGCGATCTTTCCATAATTGATTGGTGTTTCCTGGCAAGTCAACTGACATGGTCATTACAACCGTTAGTGTAGTGAATGTTTTTATTCCAGGAGATGGCGGTGGTCCTCTCCCTTTATGTGGTGAGATCCAGCGACTACCTACACGTCGGCTTGGGTTTTTCTCAATCTAGGTACCTCCCCCCAGTGGGGTACCGTCCAGCCGAGACAAGCTTTAAGATCGCGACTGGTTGCCTGGGGTATGTGACTGCGTAGTGAATGCAAGAGTGTGCTTGGAGGGTGTGTGGAAGGGATAGGAATGAGAAAAAAAACAGATCGCGCGTGGGCCGTGGCCTGTTTGTTAGGGTTCTGCTCCGGCGTTCGTCCGGTAATGATTGGACAAACCGCAGAAAACTTTCGATAAGAGTATCCGATCGTTATAAATCTTGTACAGACAAAGGCTCATTTCGACTTAGCTATGATATGTAACAAAGGTCGAAAATCTTCTCTTGTCGTTACTAGACTCGAAGGCCTTCCGGTTAGAGTCCCTGCAGAATCAACGCCAATAAGTGAATACTTAGCCATGACTAAGTCAGCCAGTGCTATCTTCCCTTCCTCATCCTTGCTCCCTCCTCTCTCTTTACACAGACATACACAATTGCACATTCATGCACTACACTAGCACACAAATGGGAGTCAGTCGGGAACTTACCCCAACTGGGGCGGTGCCCAGCTGGAGAGGAGGAGGAAATCCCGCAAGCCGGCGTGTAGGTCGACCGTGGATTTCACATTCTAGTGTAACAGGAACACTGCTACCCTTTACGTTGTAACAAGCACGTCATTTTCGGGAGTAATGACCATAGCAGTAGACGCGCTTTTAAACTAAAATAATTAATTCATCAATCAATCGCGATCTAAGAACGCAGTAATGATAATTATCCCTAATTGGGTGATTGTGAGTAGGCTTTAGGCTACTTCATCATCTACGATCTGCCTCAGTCAAATTACTTTAAAAACTTATCTAGGATTACAAAGTGAATTTTGGGCATCGAAAAAGAAGCGTGGGAGTACTTATGTGATGTAAAAGTACGGTATGTGTATAGTACGCGAGCCTGATATAAATAAACGTACTTGCCTTATCGCGAAAAAATGGCAAAAACGTTTTTAATTGTAAAAAAAACTTTAAATATGAAAAATGAGAGAATTGTCTAGCTAGAGAAAAATAATTCTTGCTGACCAAGAATTGGGTAGAACCGGATAGACTTTAAACATTTGAAAATCGTTCTTTGCTCTCATATCAAGTCAATGTAGCGAAGAATTGGCGACTGGTGAGTGAATGGGATTTGGCGGACGACAATGAGATTCGACCTTTGACATACAGAACTAGAAATCTTCTAACTTTCGTCAGAAACCTGAATCACTACTTCATGTCAACAATACAAATATATACCAACCATGTACGACAAATATCAAATTAATGTACATTGTACAATACATTGTTGGTTGTTAAAGACTTCTGTTTTCAATAGTTGTATATCCGGAAGTTAAAGTGATACTGGCGACGTACCAAATGCAGATAATTTTGGCATCATATGCTCACAATTTATGGTCTTTGAACTCTTGGTGTTGTATGTAATTATCTAGTATTGTACAACAGTTGGTGGCAGGTGGCGTTCTGGGCGTCAATACTACTAGAATGGTGTTGGACGAGTTGGTAGCTTAGACGACGTATTTGGCTTTATTAGCGTTATCAACGTCAATAGTGTTGGCGGCGAAACGTTCGTACATGTTGTGGCGGGCACTTGCATAATTAGGTGTGTTAGATAGATAGATAGATTTATTAAAGTTCGCTTTGAGCTAATGCTCGGTGGCAAACATGATAAAATTACAATTAGAAATACAAAACAATTTTAACATTTACAATTAGGTTTACTATTAGAATTAGGGGTCGATATAATAGTCCAATTTATTTCTAGCTACTCTAAGTTCCACTTCTAGTTTACATAACACTTCACATACACACACTACACTACACTCACATCCACAATACTTCACTGTATAAGGGCCATGACAGATATATAATTATGAAATATAATAATAATAATAATAATAATAATAATAATAGTAAATAGTAATATTAATAATAAAGCAAATAATATTTTAACAATAACAATAATAATAGTATATAATAATAATAATAATAAATAATAAATAAATAATAATAATAAAGATAAATGTCTCAGTCAGCTTATTCAAGATGATCTGGATGGAATAGAGTATATTTTTAAATATGGCTACATTAGAAGGAAGAGCATCTAGTGCTTCTGCAGGTAGTTTATTCCAATCTACTATAGTGCGATTACACAAGGAGAACTTGCCTACATCAGTTCTTTGCTTTCTACATCGTATTTTCCAAGGATGGTCTCCTCTGCTTTTATAATCTGAATTCTGTAATCTTTCACCGATATCTGCCCATGCTGTGTCCCCTGTGTAAGCCTTATACATTACGCGTAAACGCGCCCGTTCCCTTCACTTAGATAGGGACTCCCATTCTTCTCGTTCGTCACCAACAGTGTTGACGACATCTGCGTGGTCAGCTCTAGTGACGTTCGTAGCGGGAATGGCAATAGCAGCATTGATGATATTGACAGCGTTGGGGTGATGACGGTGGTGGTTGCATTGGCGGAAATGATTGTGTTGAAGGCGAGAGAGATATTGACGCACTGGAAAACGCTGCTGTAGGTGACGTAGGTGGTGGCGTTTGACTATGGATATAGGTATTGCGGTGAGTTATCGTTGGCATTTCTAATGAAATAATTATATGCGTTTAAATAAACAACTGTTTATCGTTGTTTTTACTCTAGGTGCAATAAAAGTGCTACCATCATGCGAGGTTGATTTCCGACGCTTGGTTTTATCCAGATTATCATATCTAATACCCATTTTTACTGAACTCCTTTGACATTATTTAATGCTATTGTTGTTTTAATCATTGCGATCAGCGCGCCGAATGTCTCAAGGAATTCACCTAGTTTACGTTTTCGACCTTTTCCTAATCTCACTTCCTTCTTCCTTGACATCTGCATTTGTCCCTTCCGCTGTAATCCCTTTCAGAGCTCAGATTTTCTTGTTCAAACCTCGAGTGATGGGACAACTAAGCATTTCGTTCATATATCTTAGAGAGTCAGTGACACCTATAGGCCAGTCAACTTGACTTGACATATTCGCATAGCCGTTTCAGTACTGATAACTCTTAGTCGAAGTGCGTTCTCTTGTTTTCTACCTCCTGCTTTGCTAGATTTTATGTTCGCACGGTCTTCTCTAATATTTTTTGTCTATGGTTGCTATCGCTAACTTATTTGTAACTTGCACCTCATTCATTATCACCTGTATGCCATCGTCTTCGGTTCTTTTTGTTTTCTCCCCTGCCGCACTTCTTTCTCCAACTTACAGTACTTTCTTTACTTTTATAATGCAAAATGACTATATATCAGTCGCTATTTCCGACGCATTATTTGTAAGTCAATTTTTAAAAAAACACTAGATGTTCATATAATAATAATAATAGAAATTCATTATTTTTTCACATAAATAATAAAAATGTATACTAGGATTTTCATAACTATTACGTTAAAGCTGGGTAAGCTACGTTGTGATATCTTAATCTACTGATTATCGTGCGACAAAATGGAATCCTTACACGTTGGCACGAGAGTACCGTACATGTCTTTGTCACACGCCATCAATCCTGTCTTTTTCGCCCCCCCCCCCGCTGCCGCCCTCCACGGAAGACCGTAACCACGTCCTCAGCTGACGCGTCGCTTCACTTGTCGAGCACATGTCGCCAAAGCCAGCGACAGAGCTCTCCATTAGGCCCGACATCTGCCTTGCGCTGTCAAACGGCAATTGCGGGGGCTGGCTGCGTGCGCCAACTGCGGTATCGCGCGTCGCAAAAGCATCCGCGCGGGAATTTGAAAATTAAATTCTCGTGTGCCGCTTAACATCATACTACAGGATAGATTTCTGATCTAAGAATGTAAGGCGTGCAGTTACCTAGAAGTACTTTCGTAGTTATTTTCAAATAAATTCTAAATTACAAAATGGAATCAACGTGTACGATATATGTCGGTGTTTTTCACATATCGAAAATGAATGTTTTGTTATTGATTGAATGAATCGGTATTGAATGATTGCAATGTGAATACTGAATATATTTTTCATGTGCAACTTTCTGTGAACTTTTTTTTTCATTTTCTCTGACACTTCAGAATCCGTTCACATTTGAACGTATATAAACAATCACCAAGAAATTAAGAATGGATCTGTATGCGTCTAATATTCCTTGAAATGACTCGTAATTAGAAAAGTATCCCTACATTCCGATCAAGAGCTTTTCAACATGGCATTCGTGAATAAATTTTTTGACGTTCAATAATTTGTCTCTAAGATCTATACGTATTACCCATTTTCAAAAATCAGTCTTCTGCAATAAAGACCTAATATTTCATAAAAGGATATGTGATGCTGAAATCTTTTCTGAGATGACTAACCAAGATCGTATTTGAAACTGGTGAAATAAGATTATTTGTCACGATATCCTTTTATGATTCGAGTGAAAACAATATAATTTTGTCATAACTCGTTATCTTGTATTTTGCTACAATAGTCTCTTTTGTTCTTCTTTATCTCACAAAGAGAAGCACCAAAAGCATTCACGAGACAGAGGTCACGCACTCATTGCTATGCGAGTCGTAAGCTCCACAAACAAGATTACGGTGTGAAGCTGTCTCTCTTCTGATAAAAATACAGCGGAACACACAGTCCATTAATATTCAGTGTGAGAGGTTTGGAAAGAAATTCGTGTGGCATACCCTTCCCTGAAGAACTGAAGAAATAAAGTGTTAAGGGATTAAGTATGAAACGCTTCAAAAAGTATATGGAAACAAAAGTACAAACTCCGTTCCGCAATGTTGTTACAGAATTATATTATATCTTTGACATTTACTCTTTGTTATTTTACATGTTTTACACACGAGAGTTTTGTGCTCAATGTACAATTTCAGTGTGTATCAACTGATGAATAATTGATAATACCACAAATTTTATTTATGCAAACAAGTCAAGATAAGGGCATGAATAAAAGTGAATGGAATATCTGAATCACAAAATGAAGGCGGTCACGCCGTGTTGAATGTGTTCATGAAATTGAGAATGAGTGAGTAAATGAATGTGTGAAAAGGACAATAACGTTAGAGGTAGGTACGTACAAATACCAGTATCTACTTGCGTACCTACTGATACTTATTACGAACTTACTGATATAATTACTCGTGTCCATGTGTGTGTGTGTACGTTTCTACAATACATGTGTCTGTATCCTATATGTGTGAGCCCGGAATATCAGTTCTATCAAATCACTGGTCACTTAAGTGGAAGTAAGAAATATTTGTGAAAAAACATATGCTTTGTAATTCGCGATCATACTTGCCAGTAGAGACATAAATGATATATATATATATATAAAAATATCCATTTCACACATCAACTTCCGAAGATTCAGGCGTATCCACGCTGCGTGAACAGCATGAATTCGTCACCATGAATTAATGCGGTTGGTGTGTGAGCTATAAAACGTACGAGCGACAGACGATGTTCCTCTGCTTTTAGGGGATGTCAGCCGAGCACGACACGGCGCGATAAACACGGACTGCTGAGATCAACTGAAAGCCGCGAACACAAGGAAGATGAATAGCTCAGACGAGTTCCCTTTTGCAAGCGAGCTCAACTTTCCAACTGGGGAGGCGAAAACTTCACTTTGCGGAGACGTTTTAACGCATATTCGCAATTTAAAAAATGATGCCGTTAGTTTTATGATTTTATATCATCACGAAACCTTGTACCGCATGTTCGGTTTGCAGCCTTACAACTTTTATTGAAAGGAATAATATTTCGATATGATATTGCAAATGATGCGATGAGATTTGATTTTCTTAAACCAGGGTTAGATGTCTTCAAATTATGTTTAAACGAGTAGTTCTGAACATTTGCAAATACCCCTCCAAGACTTATGAATATAAATTAACTACATATTGAGGATCTATCAAACGAATAAGCGTTCAACAATTTGTGATCTTTCCTATCATAATTTCCAAATATTGAAGCAAGTTCTACTTATACGTTAAGTAATAAGAACTATAAAAATACCGGTAAATGAAATACAAATAGATCTTGGAAAATGAACAGCAAATAACCGCGGAATATCTTGTAAACACACACGCACACACTCTTTCTTCCGTTCTTTCTTTCTTTTTTTCTTTCTTTCCCACTCCTCTCTTTCCCTTCCTCCCCTTCTCTCTCCTTTAGGAAGAACTAGAATAAAGAATCCTGGATTACAATAGTAAGCTAGAGAATTTCTTGAGAAACACAGTCAATTTTTGTTTTAAAAATATTTGCTAAATGTAAGAACATTCGAGGAATACCACAGGTTTATGAGGATCCTCACGGGCCCCGATCTCCACACAGAACCTCTTGTCTAAGCCCAACGGAGACTTAAAAGCGCCGTCAACGGAAAGAGATGGAACTCCTAAAAAACCTCAAGTGCAAACTCTTTAGAGGATTTAGCAAAAATAAAAAATTGCCAGCGGTATAATTCTGTCTTCTTTCACAAAGACAAAAGGCACAAACCTGCAAGTAAAATACGTCGTTGAGAAATGTCTGGAGCACATTTTCACTTTCATAAAAAGTCTACAGTTTAAGATATTTAGCATGTAAAAGTAAATGTTCAATCCATATATTAGCTTTTGAAACTATCTTCTTGTTTCTTCAGAAAATACACGAACTTGTCTGTCTTGAGAGTCAGAAAATACACGCAGTGGAGATAGTCTGACTTGAGAGTGGCGAGAAGGAGAGGAAGTATATCCAACTGGAAAACTGGCCTACATTTGATAAATCTCTTCAGCATTCTCCATCGGATCTAAAATAATTTAAATTCAAATAACGCGAAAGAAAATCAGCGCAAATGCTGATTATCATCTCCAATAAAAAAACTGTAAACGAGTGATGCTAAAACAGCACGAACTTTCTCCCCCGCACTTTCATGCAAAAATACTAACATTCTCGAAAAATTGTACATGATTTTATTTTAAAATCTATCTTTAAGGAACGTATTTCATTCAAGGAAAAATCTCCTTCGTTAATATTTTAGTTGTAGGAAAACTGCAAAAAAGTTTTGAACATTTGCAATTTTCAAGAGATTTTTTTTGTAGAAATTCGTTGTTTTTTCGCACAGCATTACATAACCCTCTCTCTATTGCGTAAGCGGTAGCGATAAACTATAGTTCGAGTTTTATAAAATGGCCTGACAAAGTCATGCACGAAAAAGGGAGAGGGAAGGCAGACTCCAATAAGGAGCTGCAACGTCACTTCACTTTGCTGCTTCATATTGAAGACTGCCTTCCCTCTCCCTTTTTCGTGCGTGACCTTGACAGGCCATTTAAAAACTCCAAGAATAGCGATGCTTCAGAATAGCACAGACTTTCTCGTACTAGTTTTTTTGGCATTCATCTATCGCCGCCCAAAGAACATATTTTTTCTAATTTTTCGGTTCATCAACGAGAACCTATGAAGCAAAATTACCAAGTTTGTTCAGAAAGATGCAGATAGGCTTTAAAAGGTTCTAGAATTTAATCTTTCAAGCTGAAACAAAAAAGGTATTTCCACAAATTCCGGAATATTCTTTTCTGGCCCAAACCTTAACATTATTGATTAGATATCCAATTGTTTACCTTGCAGAAAAAGGAAGATGTCATGAATCTCATAAGCAATAATTATCTCATAAGCAAAGCGTTAAGAGCGGACCTGACAATTACATTCCATAATATTTTGACAGACACGCGTCTATTCTCCACTCACTCTCCGGACATTCGGACGAAATACAAATTTTCGTAGAAGCTGTAATATCGAAACAACTGATAAAAAGCTATAAATTTTGTCTCAATTTTCATCAAATTAAATCTCCAAATTAAATCCACAAAAAATCTCTAAAACGATGAAATGATCATCTTTAAACATACGTTCTTCCCAACAGGAAATTTCCAGACCAATATTTACGTGACATTTCTCCTCCGCTGTCACCGTCAGATACAGGGCATCAATAAGCTCTCGAAAAAAAAATGTGCACGGAACGACGAAAATTATCTGCCTCGCCTCATCTCCGACAGGGAGCAGCCGCTCGGATCTTGGTCAGGTAATTGCGCAACGCAAACACTGCTTTGTAATCCCCAGGCGCGCGCGCGTCGCACGAGCCTTCGCGCTGGCTCGCGTAGCTTCGTCCCCAGCGACGTCACACGGCGCGGAGAGGAGCAGAGCGGAGCGGCGCAATAAGCAACGGGATATCGTTACCTTCCGCGTCGGCGCGAAAGAACTCGCGCGTCTGTTCGCGTAAACTCGCGAAATCTGAATCGCCCTCTGAGGGATGAGCCCGGCTGCGACGACGTAACGGGCGGAAAATGCGAAGCGGCGGGTGTTTACGGGTCGCGCGGAGGCGGCGGCGGCGACGACAACGACGACGACGGCGCTTAATAGGCGGATAACTCGCGATTCGGATTGCGTCAGAGGAGACTACGAAGCTCTATGGAAGATGCGGGTTTTTCTCGACACACGGAATGATGAGCGAGTTCGGGAAACGATTTTGCATGAGGGGGAAAAGTGAAAATGTGGAACAAGAATCTGGAGGAATTTGTAATTGTTAATAATAATAATAATAATAATAATAATAATTGTAATAATACTAATTATTATTACGTTTATGATACATATAGCAATTAAATGAAAAAAGAGGAGATATTTGGCAAATGTTGTGTATTAATAATATTCAAAACTTACCTTCAAATTTTGGCGCGTTTGGGGACGTAATGAGGTGGAGGGATAATTCGCTGTAATTAATCACTTTCATTCATTTATACGTTAAGTTAGTGAATAACAAATTAGTACAAATATATTAGGTATTTCATATTTTACGCATTCAAACGAAAAGGAAGCTTCCGTCTGGACGACGTAACGGACAAGAAAAGGGGTTGCTGAACTGGCGTAGACAAACGTGGTCGCTTAACAAGCGGATAATTGTTAAGCCAGAGATTCGTTAGTAAATATCAGAACTGTCTTCAATTGTATCTCAATCGTATAGACAGTTGGTCTGCATATTTAAAAATCCGCAGCTGTAAATTTTTTCCGCAGCTATGATGTGATGAAGAGACCATTTGGGGTGAATATCAGAATTCGAAAGGATAGAACACGGTACGATATAGGTATTGTAATGGCTTAAAGGCCTTCGGTCTAGCGACATAGTATCGTTATTTATTTTATAACTCTAATAATTACCTATGAAAAAAATTTTAAAAAATATTTAAAAATCAAACTTAATCTCACAAAAACAGCTATCAAAATATTCAATTTAAGAGCCTATACAGCACCAGCACCGTTCACAATAAATAATAAATCCATTAACTGGATATTCCCAAATAGTACTGTAAAATAGTTCGGTCTTAATAAAAACTTAACTGAACTGGAGTCAACCCATCAATAGTAATATACAACGCGCAAAAAACAAGCTACATCAACTGAATCCCATCTATCCCAAATTAATCGATCTTCGCCTCTGCCATTCCCAACATCCATAACTAAGGGTCGGATTTTAATGAAAAGTCTTATTTTTTCTTTTCACTTTAGAACAACGCTATTTAGTATCGAAATTCATCTTATGTTATGACGAAACGAAATGGCCTATTTTTATGAGTAATGTTTTGCATTTTCGACTAATAAGTCATTTTTAAACAATTTTACGACATTTTTGCTGCATTTTTTGCTGATTTAATTAATATTAATATAATTTTAATGGTATTTGCTACAAACGATATTTACGAGGTGCAACAAATGTTCACCGCAGAATTCCTGAGAAGCCCATTCGATTTTTTCGCTCATACATTGTAATGTCAGCCGTTGTGAGTACTCATTAATCTAAGGATCCTGTGACGTTTCTCGGCGCCATTGTCAGTTCAAACCCAAAGTTTGTAGGCTCAGTTCACCTGAACAAAAGGAATAAGCCCCCATTACATCAGTAACATATTCAACAGCTTGAGGTGTTCATCTAAAGTGGTTTTGATAAAACAAACTACGTCTTTTTTCTTTTTTTTAGGGTACTTTTTAAAGCATCTTAAGAGCATTTTATTGATCATTTTTGGCAATGTTTTAGGTCATCAAAATCCGCCCCCTAGCCATAACCATCTACAAAACCATCATTAGACCACTCCTCCTTTACGCCTGTCCAGTTTGTATCTCCACAGCGAAAATAAACCTTCAAATAGTCCAATACCAGTATGGTAATATATAATATTAATATTATAAAAGTATGTAATTTTCATTCAATAAATAATAACGATCAAGCGAACAAAATCATTTTAGTGAAACAAGTGTTAAATTCAAAGAGCATACATGTTTAAAAAAAAGTGGGGAAGAATTGAATTTTATCATCTATCAGAACAATAAAAGCAAAGTATTTGCGTATATTAGCAACATAATATTTTGCAAATCGAGAGTATGCTTCAACTTTTCACTTCAGTGCATTTTTTTGTTGAAATTTCCGATGGAAGTCGTTCACATACCCACATAAGCCAGTTGGAGAACCCGTGCAAACGCGAACTTCCAAAACAACCTCAGCACAGAGCAGTTTGTGCCGCCAACATTGTATCATTACGCAAATAAAATACGAACGACGAAATACGAATGTAGAATAAAAACCCAACCAACTGTGAGGACTGAACAGAGAAATCACACGCCAATGCCACGGATCAGGGTCAAGGGACACGGTCGGCCAACACACGCGCGTGCAGGCACAACTCCGCGCGCACGTAACACGGGCGTGCGGCAGCGGGCGGCGAAGAATCGGCCGCAGGGCGTGGCTGGCCCCCGCGGGCGCGGCGGGAAGGGCGATACGGCAACAGGGCGGAGCAGGGCGCGTGGGCGGCTGGGTCGTCCGCTCCAGCGCTCGCATTCACGCGCGCCCGCTCGACAGCGCAGGGTAGGGAGGGGAGGGGGGTCAGTGTGGGAGCGCGCACTCGCATTTAAAGAGACTGCCACCGAATTTCACACAACGCGCGCGGGCGTCGGAGCGGAGGGGAGGGGATGAGCCGCGCCCACTCCGCTCCCGCGCCGCCGACCGGTCACTGGGCCAACGCCCGCCACGCTCCCACTGCAGCGCCCGGGGCCGCGCACAGCACCCTCGCTGTTATACTCTCGCCTCCCACAAGATGGTGACGCGTCGCAGAACCCGTTACGTGAGCCTCATTGATCGATTGATTAGGCCGCGTTTCCGGACGCATCAACGGCTAAGGTCACTAGTCCCGTAAGTGTAGTGCATATTTTATGGCGGTGCAGTGATCTTATTCTGCTGAACGATGAGATCCGCTCCGACCTACACGTTGGCTTGCGGAATTTTCCCCAACCAGGTATTTCCTACCAGCGAGGCACCGCCCCAGTCGGGACACTCTCTAAGCTCCCCCCTACTCTCCCCTATGTGAGGTTGAGGATAGGACACTCCGAGAGGCCATGCCGTGACTTCAGTTGATGCTTTCAGCCTCCTCAGTCGGTTGAACCTGATTAAAACTGCGGAAGCAGGACTGTCACCAGAATTTGCTTTCGAGAAAAAGTAAAGAAGTGAACGTACTAAAAATCAACATTAAAAATGAAAACGATCAAGACCTTTCAGCATCACTGTTATTGAACCCTCGCATCTTGAGAGCCTGTCGTCTTAGATGACATGTTGCCCGTGTAATTATCACAATCATCTTTGAAACTGGAAATGAAATGCATTGCCTCTTTAATGTAAAACGGAAGTAATTTTATTTTACATCCGCGCTCCGCCCCTCTTTCTCCACCCCACTCCACCTCTCTCCGCTCCGCTGAGCTCCGACTCGCTAGATTCGTACCGCTCCGTATGGCTCAGCCTCCATCGTATCTCATTCTCCCTTCCGCGTCCCGCCCTGCCGGTCCTCTTATTGCATAACTGCGCATTGCGGGTTGCTTACTTTTCATGTTTATTATAATATATGTATATGAATAAAACCTCTTCTCCAGCCTCAGGCACGGTTGTATTTGTGTTCGACGTTCCCCTGTATCATCTCCATGGCATGTCATCTTCAGAGTTACCATAACATTATATTCAATAGTGGTCGCTTTTGACCTAAATGTTGATGAGACCTTAAATAAAAAAAAACGACCTTTTGCTAATGATTACTCAGTGATTGTCATGTGTATTCATGTATCATATGGATAAGTAAAAGTTCTTTTAAGTCGTATAACATTGAAAAATTGAAAAGTAATCCTCAAATGAAAAGCAATTTTCTTTCATTTTGTGAAATGCCTGAGCGGTAAAATATTGTAGATATTTAATAATTAAATAAATAACTCATTTCTCAAAGTACCTAAAAGAAGTAAATAATTTGGTGGTATTTATATTTGGTAATTTGGTGATTATTCCTTCGAAATCATGGCGGCATCAAATAGTCAACTACTTATCGTACGAATTTGGAAAGAAATCCATTTTAATAATAACAAATAAATAAATTAACATATTAATTAGTAAAGTTTCATCTATTAATTCAAAGACAGGTTAATGTTGTACATCAGAATCGTAGATAAACGATAAATCGAAAAAAGAAACACCCAGATTGCATTTGCTGACACCATAAAATGTCCTGCTGTTGAACAGTAGCTTAGCGTCCACCCCCACCTCCCTGCCACCCCAACAAATTTCCCGGTCTGCCCTAGTGCATTAGCGACATTTGCAATGGCAGTAGCTACCACAGCAATCGTTTTCCAAGCAAGTAGGGAAATCTTTAATTTCCATACCATTAAGCAATGCAATGGACATACGAGCATATTAGCGAAATGATTAGAATATCCTAATGAGTACAGTTCATGTGGTGGTTTAGAAAATTTGTCCTAACTGAAATATCAATTAAAATTACGAAAACAAACGTCATATATTGTTGATTAAGAACTGTAAGTTTTTTTCAGCCATCTCCTACAGCGTTTTTTTCTTTTGCAAAATGAACACGAGAGACAAATTAATTGTCGATATGAGCAGATACCCCAATACGTAAATCTTCGAGTAATCAGAGGAAGAAACTATTGAACGTTGAAAATGTAAAGCATAATTTCATTTCACTCCAAGAAAAACTTCACTTGATAATTTTTAATCTTCAGAAAGAGGATTTTGCAATTGAGAAAACTATAAAACCATTTATGTACAAAATTGCAACATTATTCCTAGATTACTCTACAACAATTTCAAACCCTGATCTACGATTTAGAAAATTTTCAGATGAGGTCTACAAAACTCACATGATCACAAGTTAATAAAAATAGGTTCGCGTTAGATGAAGTTAAATTATTGTGTGTGGCTGATGAATTCTAGTTAATCTAGAGCGTTAGATGTAAGTGGTAGACAGAGTGTAATTGAGGAAGAATGAAGTTTAAATGCAGACGTTGCCGGATTTTCCACAATATCACAAGTTCATAAAGATAAGCTCGCCTTATATGAAGTTAAAACATAGTGCACCAGGAAAGTCTGTCCACACTGAGCCGGATCCATACCTGCTGTTAAAAATTCATTGAGATTGATACGTAGCAACCAGATCACAGGAACACATGTGAAGGGGACAACGCTCTAAGAATCTGTAATGATTGTGGTGAGCTCGACAACATAATTTCCGCTGCTAGCACTCTTACCAGCAAGGTAGCGCTGCGGAAAGACTGTCCTGTCGCGCTGTCTTATAAGCGGATGATGATTTTAATTTACCCAGAGCGTCAGGCATAAATAGTTGAAAGAGCAACTTAGGCTCGGGTCATGATATAATTGGTTATTTGAAAATTCTAAAGGCCGGATGCTCTTATCTTCTTTTCCCTGGGTCCCTCCAATCAACTTTACACGTTTACCGCAGCTACAACGGATTGAAACGCAATCTTTCCTTCCCAACCTTATCCCGCCTCTCAAATTTAAGGACGAACGAGCTGATCACGCATTCCAATCTGGACCGCCCTCATTATCCGGGAAAGACACAGGCAGTGCCGCCAGCGCGGGCAGAATTTCATGAAGACCAGACCGCGTTGGATAGAGAATCCCGTGACTCTGGCAGCAGCTGCTGCCGCTCCGAAATGAAGCGGCGGCGGCGCTGGGCGCGAGCAGCGCAGACAGCACAGCTTCCCCGTCCGCCACGCTAATGCTGCCAGCAACGGCCGCATGCGCGGGCCGCGGGGAGCGGGCACGGAATTTTATTATGAATGGCTGATGCATTTTAATTTACTTCTTTTTTTCTTCACTTTTCGCTTGTTTTTGTTTCGTTTTTGTCACTTCGCTTGATGGAGCGGCGTTACAGCGCGCAATGGAAGCTTCGAATTATATCGAAGTTAATTTGTCTCGCGTGCAGGATTACTGATTATAATATCGGAGGGAAAATAATGCAAACAGGAAAGGAGTATTTTTCTATGCGGTTTCGACTTTGAATGTTGCTAAACGCGATATCCGACGAGATACAAACACCGAAGGATCTGCATGCGAAGCGTTTTTATCTCTTTTAATTAAAAATTTAATAGTGAGCGGGATTGTTTTTTTTTTAAACAGGAGAATAAAGTCCGGGAAGTTTTTGGACGATAACGCACGAATGTTACGTCCATATTCTGACAAACGCACTGTTCAGCCTATGGGCCTTATTGAAAACGTGTGGACTCGGTGAGTGCTGCTGGGGTGCATTGAAATCTTTTTGCTGTACATGAACCTAACATGAACCTGCCGATGTGCGTTGAATAAGAGTAAAAAAAGAAACCTTTCATTATGGAGTAACAACACAATTTCATAGAACGACCTTTTAATTGAACTCGTTCTTTGACAGGTTTAGTAAAATCTATATCACTTTTGAAACACTGCTAGCCGATTGTTCGCCAGAGCTTCCAAATTCATCTACTTTCGGTGAGCTTTATAGAAGATATTTAGAACAGAAAATATGGATATTTTTTTAAAAATTTGAATAAGATTTAAAATGAAAGTAAAAGAAATACTGAAAATTACAATATGTTCGTGCTAAGGTATAATGAAAATCGAAACTAAATATTTCAGTTTCAAAAACATTTGCAGTATTTTGTATTTCTGGTATTTCATTGCAATGCTTCGAGTGATTAGACACTACCCTCCTTTTATATCTATACCTTTCAAAATGCATGAACTCAGGCTAAAATTAATTATTCGAGTTCAGTTTAAACGACATACGACTACTTGAAGTATATCTAAAACATCACAAACACACATTCCTTAAAGCTCAGTACGTTTGACCTCGCTCTAACAACAAAGCGAGCAAACTGTACCAAAGAATCGGCGACGGGTATATCGCCTAGCAGAAAAGTCATGCTTCATCCTTGTTTATGGAAATTTAAACCGTTTGGGAACAAGGACGTCCCTGGCGGCAGCGCGAGCGGAGGGGAAGGCGAGTGCAAGGGGGCTGCATTGGCGATACGCGCCAAAAAAGTCGCCAAGTCGATAGCTCTTCTGGTGCGGAACATAGCGAGCAGGAGCGCCCTGGAGGGCGGGAGGGGCGGAGGAAGAAGGCCGGAGGGGTGGGGGTCGGAGTGTGGGAACGGCGGCTACGGGCGGGGGCCTTAGCCACAAATCTCAGCGCACAACTTCCGCAGGAGGGGGTAACGCGCCTACGGAAACGGGGCAGCCGAAAGAAAGATTCCCATCAGTCAACAAATGGGGTCGATCCGAATCGTTAAGGCCCGAAAAGGCATCCAAACACAAGCAAGCCGGGCTCGACTCAGGGTCTAATTAACGACACAACACCGCCCTGGAATCAGGGAGCGGTCGCGACAGATATACAACGCGATAATGAGCGGCGGCAGCCTGGGTCGCCAGCCGCCCTCGTAGGTTAATGGATCCGCATTAGAGGTGCTGCTGATAAAGATATATGAGAACTAGGTGTTCAAGTTAACATGCGTGCCTATCGTAAGTGCGGGCGTGCGTCATGTACTCACTCGCTATCGTAGGCTTGGACAAGGGAGAGCACGGTGGCAGTGGAGACAGATTAACATCATAAAGAGTGGATGAAGCCGGGCTCGCGAACCGCACCAGCGGGTGTATGGAGCCCTCCGGATATCTTTAGGCATTTGGGTACTGAGTGTGTTATCGTTTCTTCAGCTGGTTCCTCAACATTTCAGACATCATCTTTGGGGCTGAAATGTGAAGAAGATGACGATACGGCCCAAGTCATGAACCAGCTACGCAGCGTTGCAGAAACTAACGAGAGCAATCACATGACTGTACATACATAGTATTGACCAGATTTTACTGTGTGTACGCATCACCTATTCTATTTTCATGCTCATTACTCACTTCATCCATCAGTACATCTTCAAAAAATTTTATCGTGTTTGCTGAGCTTGCAGAGCTAATGACCGCTGTAATGAGGTAGAATGGGTAATCAATAACTCTCCATTCAGCAAATCAAACTAAATATAAGAAATCAGAAAATAGATATTACTTTTTTCGCGCTATTGTATACTAGTTGACTTTCTAAGTTAATAACCAAAATAATTTTATTCATTTGAAGGGTTAATGTGCCAATTAGCTGGTGTAAATACATTTATTTTAATGACAAATCACGAGACGATCTTCTTCAGTGACACTGAAATTGTCAATCTTTTTTTGTTAGGGTCCTAGAGTACTATAAAACTTACGAATGATTTATTTCAAGGAGGGGAGTTTTAAAAGAGAGTATCACACGGGATTAAGAATAAAAATGAAACTCTGAAGGAATATTTCTGTGCATGAAATTCTAAGAACATGCCTGAGGCCACAGGAAGTATGATTCAAATCTTCCTTTGTAGGAAGCATACTAATGAATTAAATTAGCAATTACGCTTCGTAGTAAATCTTAAAAAGTGCTCACAAATATTTATTTAGCGTAGATAAAATATTCATTTAAATACACATTTCGTAACATTTTTATATCCAATTACATCATTATGCATGTTCACCCTTTAAAACGGCGTACCAGAAGCCAAAGTGTCTACTCTAACCATCCAAAACGGCTCATACACCCTCTCAAATACCAACTTAGAACTGTGATATCGAGGCAAGTGTTACATTTTAAGAGATGGCAAAAAGGAAGGAAATAAGGAAATGAACGTAATCCGAACTGATCCATTTCTTCGTTTTTTGTAACATACAATATCGATAATAAAATAAATTAAGTAATCGGTAAACAAAACTTTAGTTATGAATCGTTGTTTAACATGTGCCTTTCCGATACCTTTATCCGCTTAATAAAATTACTCTGGGCAGTTATTCATAGCATAATATGCTCATTGAATCTTAATTAACCCCGAGTGAACTTTCAATAAATGAAAGTGCCCCGCGAATCTGAATACCAAATAAGGATACGTAGCATTTTCTTATTATTTAAAAATATTTATTTATTCATCTCAACTTTATCCAACCATGTTTTTTAAACAAAACAGAACATTTCGACATCCAATTACATTTTTATATCTTTTTCATCTTTTTATTAACAAAAAAAAAGGCACGCAAAAGCAGCCCGAACGTAACCGGCTCCGAGAGGGGAAGATACGCACGCAAAACGGCTTCCACATCCTCTCGAATACGCACTTAGAGCAGCTGACTACGCGCTCGTAAAAGAGAAGCTTCTCGTGTGGCGAACTTTGGCAACGTCTGCGCAAATGCCGGTGGCCCGGATACAACGCTGCGGCCCAAGTTCTGCGCGTATAATTGGCTTGCCCGGTAATCATTTTACACAAAACCTTTGACGTTAAGTTTCTGAATACTACAACAAAGTACCGCGTCTTACCAACTATCGAGAAGTCATTAGCTAAGTAGCGAATTTGCTCCCTAGCAACGTTTCTGAGGAAATGAAAAAAAATGCGGAAAATGTCGATAAATGTTTGCAAATACTGGGTGTGACGGCAATTCAAATGGTTAGTGATCCAAGAAACGAAACTTGAAGAACCATACTAGTCTTCTATCTTCAATAAAAGTAACTAAAATCTATTTATAAATCTGGAGTTAACAATAAACTAAGGAAGTTATAATATCCAATTGAAGATGATATCTCATTTGTGATTACTTGTTTTATACAAAAGACCAATAGAATATGATTGTCTGTTATATCAATTCCTCCTGAAACATTTTATTCTACCTGATAAAAATTCACCACGAGAAACAAGAAATATGGAGACAGCAGGGGCAGAATAAAAATGCCGTACATAACCTCGTCCATGGGAGACAAAAGCTTCCACAATAGTATCCCGCACAGAACCTTATGTCATGTGAAACTGAAATTCCTTTTACACCGACGCCGGCCGCCCACAAACCGTCGCCCACAAAGGGCGCGTCGCGGGGCCGTAAAAGGAGCGCT
>BOPP01000063.1:4610545-4635717 GCA_017312745.1 Gryllus bimaculatus
GCGGGCGAGCGGGGCACGTCATCGTCGTCGTCGTCGCGCGGATTCGCACCGTGTGTGACGTCACCCAGACGCTAGTTGAGCTTATTTCGCGCAGTAGGTGACCGGATGTAAGACGCTGCAGAACATCAAAAAAGTGCTCTTTAAATATTAATTGATATAATACTATCAATATTTTTTCATTTAAATATCACTTCATTTAAAATATAATTTCATTTCAATATCATTTCATTTAAAATATCTTGATTTCGTGTATATCCTTAAACTAATTGTACAAAAATATTAAAAAATCTATGGTCTTGAGAGAGCGAGCATTGATGGGTAGAATTGAGTGAGATTTATGTGAGTTTTTATTAATTATTAGTAATAAAATGCATCAATTACTATTGCAGTGGTAGTATATATAATTACGAAAATGCTTACTTGCTAAGCGAACTACGGTTTTAAGATGCATCACGATGCATAGCAGAAAGATTCACCTTGCGTTTGAGAATATACAGAACTAAAAGAATGCACAGAAAAGGGGGAATACGTATTATTATAAAATTCCCTGTGGCGACCTCTCATACAATGATTTTTAAATATACTAAGAAATATACTAATACCCTTGCATATTAAAGCAGATGCAAACGCAAAAAAAAACATTAAAATATCAAAATTGAAATGGATTACCCGTTTCCGACCATCATAAAAAAACAGATTGCAGACTACTACTCATAGTAATTTTAAACGTTAACTAAGTTTCCATTATAAAATCTTAAGAAAAACCATCGTAGACCAATGATTCATTCCAAACTTAAATATCTATAAAGAGCCTAATGTAAAACTCTCAGACATTATCATCCAGGATTTACTTCTTAATTTCGGATTAGCTTGTCTGTATGAATTCAACGTGCGCAAGTCTTTAAATAATGCTAGTCGAATCGGATCTCATTTTCTGAAAGACTTATTTAGTCAGTTATTCTTCAGAAATGATGCGTCATTGCTTCTTTAAGCCAGTTTTATGGAGAAATCGATTTCTGTGGGAATATGAGTTTTTAGGACAAATGTGGGAAAATAATGAAGGGTATTTGGGGAAATGAAGAAGGTCCTGTAGGGAAGTGATAAGGGGGAGAAGGGGTAATGTGAAGAAGGGAAGAAAAGCAGATGGGGCTTGAAATGTTGAAGTTAGTTTTCTACAAAGTGAGAACTTTTTGAACTTTCTATTACTTTTTTTAGGTTCTTTTGTGTTCCCACTTCATAGTGGTGAGTTGGTAGTTCATGAGGAGGTGGAGGTGGTGGGAAGTGGTTTGGGTAGTTCATGAGTGGTGAGGAAAGTGCACATCACGAAAATCCATGTGAAATTAAATTGAAGGCAAAAATACTATTTTACGATAAAATTATAGGTATTGTTTGATTTTCTGTGCAATTTAATAAGAAGCAGCATTAGACTGCTTAGCAATATTAGACTGATTACTCTCGCACAACACGTCTCATTCCACATCATATTTTCGGCGCACAAATACTAATACTTCACGACGTTAAGGAAACCACAAATTGCGCAATGCTTTAGCCGAAACAACGAATTATTGCAACTACTCCTCAGTTATTTACGTTTTCACGTGCAACCAACCATCTTGATTAAAAAGGCATAATTTCCTAAACAACTGTAGGGTTCAGTATACATGAGTAAGAACACGTATATAGGTCTGAATCTTCCAAGAACACAAATTAACGTTTAACAAAAGTGCGTCGGTTACTGCATGCAAATGAAGATTGTTTTAGAGTCTATCACTTTCCTGTTTCCCCATTATTCATTCCGGGTTACGAAAAATCCTCGGAATACCATTACGTGGGCGCAGAAGGGCCAGACAAAAGCGTCCCCGTGTAACCGAGAGTCGCTTAGAACGTGTGTAATTAAAATTCCCTCCAGTCCCCCGCCTAACGTCGGCCGTTCGTCACTCACAAAGAACGCGTCGCGTATTCCCGAGACGAGCGCGGCGCGCGTGGGGCCGCTTGCACGGATTCGCACCTAGCGTGACGTCACCCGCGAGCAAACTAAGTCGCGCGTATCGATTAGGGAGGCGGAGGCGCGTGGCGTGGCGCGGCGCGTGCGAGGGCGGAGGCGGCGGGGGGCCGTGACGGCGGTGGGGGCTGCGGTGGTCGGTGAGGGCGAGCGAAGGAAACGCGGGCGCGGGGGCCTGCGGCAGGCGGACGGGTGGAGCAGATGTGGAGGTGGGCGAACGAAGGAGGACGACAACGCACATGATAACAGGCGAGGCATCGGATGCGGACCGGCGGGGAGGTAGGTGACGGGACAGTGGGGAAGAACGAGGCGGCAGGAAGTGGGACGGTGGTGTGGATAGTGGAATGGGAAGGACGCCCGGACTGTGGGGACTTGCAGACGGCGGGGTCGCAAGACCTGCGGGGTTTTCGAGGTCGCGGCAGTGGGGCGACAGGGGCGATAAGCAAAGGAGATGAAGCGCCTTGGCGGCAGGGATTGGTGAGGCGGCAGGGAAGTCAGGGAGGAGGGGTGTGGGAGTGGCGAGATGTAGGCGGCGGGGTGTAGGCGGCGGTGGTGTGAGTTACGGCGGGGTGGATAGGGGCAGAGTACGGCGGGAGTATGGGGGCGCAGAGGGCGGTTCGGATGCTGAGCGCGACGGGAGGCGATCGAAAACGACGAAAGGCGGCTGGTAGAGCGGTGCGTTGCGGGGCGGCGCTGCGGCGGGGGCGGCAGTGCGTAGCGCAGTCTGCGGGGGTGGGGGACGGCAGCACGCCGCTGGCCCGCGTCCAGTGTCCGCTCGGCGTCCCCAAGGCCGCTCGCGGCCCGCATGCCAACGACGCGGAAGAGCCTCGGGGTCGCTGCCTCCCTCGCCGCGGCGCCGCGACGCCATGCCACACCACGCCACGCACAGTGAGGCAGAACGACGCCCCGGGCGGGGGGAGCAATTGTATCGAGTAATAAGGAGTGTTATGTTTATTTCCTATGTAGTAATTAAATGTTGGCACTACAGATCTACTTTAATTTTGAAACGTTTCGAAAATAGGTAAATAGTTGAAAAGGAGACTGGGAAAACAGAAGCTTTTGGACACAGATAGCACAAACAGAAAGCTCGTTTCTTGGAGACACTGAATAAGAAATTAGTTAATATAACCTATTTATGTTTCGATTTAGTGTTTATTTATGTAATTTTGCTTCAGAAATAATAAGAAATATTGGTTTCTTCATTAATTAATTTCAAATTGTGATGTTCTTCATTTTAATTTCTCGACTCCAGAAAATGTAGTAGAGAAATAAATGAAGAAAAGGAAAAAAGAGAAGAAGAAGAATAAGAAGAAAATGAAAAAAAGCAGGGAAAGAAAGTATGTTTCTAAATCGAAACATTTTTAGGTTTCCGCGTAGTTCTGTTTTAAGTACAAGCCTTCTTCGGTGCCCACATCTAGATGATGTTCCCTTTCACCAAAGAATGGCAACTTTTAATTTGGTAGTTTTCATTGTCTTTGAATCGGTTGCTTTGTACCAGTTGCATCTGTTACTAACAGTTAATGCAGTCGACATTGTATAATTATTTTACTCATGATTCTCACTTTCTTTACTCTCTGCACTGACTATCTTACTTTTAATTTTCAGAGAATTTCACATTTTAAAATAAAAACTTTAATCCTAGACATATCTCCCTTGCATTGATTATCTACGCTTTTTGGATCATTCGAGAAAAGTCAAAATACCCAAAATAACTTAATGGTTACTGACATATTGATTCCGAGTTACACATTGCAGTCGAAGCAAAGTTGTCAAAAGCAGGTATAGTAAATTTTCCCTGATATGAAAGAATGTATTTCAGTCTAAAACATATATTATTTACAAATATGCAACAATGAAACGTACATAATTAAAATTTAAAGTACATGAAACGTATATGTTTTTTGCAAACAGTTTTTGTGAATTCAGTATCATTGGAATTTGACTTTCGAGAATGTAGGTGTTTCAATGTCTTTGAATTATCATTTCTTATTAAACGACAAAATAAATTCCACTTAAAAAATTATTTCATTATTTTACCTCTTCTCTTTCATTCTTTACAAACCTTCACGAAGATTCTCGTTTATGGATCGACTTCTTTGTACATGAATTCAACTGCAGCAAATGATAGGGGTTGGAAATTGTATTCTTGTACGACTTGTAATCAACAACTCCAATCTCGCAAACAAATTATGAACTTGCGCTCTCCCTCCTTTTTCGGTTTCCTCTCCTTTTGGGCCGTTTCGGGGCAGTGTGCGCCGGTGCGTCGTGGGCGGCGGTGCCCCAAGACACTGTATGACGCCCGCGGGCCCAGGGCGAAGGATGGGTGGGCGTGGATTCCGCGCTAGACGCCGGGCGCGGAACAGAACCGCTAAGGGTCCACTGCCAACGTAGAAATATGTTCTGCCTGACATGACGGTGGATTTTACTACTGGATATTCGAAGATTTCCTCTTCGTGTACACAAACACGAAAGGTCGGGAAAATAGTTTTCCAAATTCTGTGAAAACTCTGGGTTCTGAGAAATGTATGACACTATTTTAAACAAATTAAATGGTTCGCAAAAAATGGTTCATTTTATCATCAGTGGTTTGGTTTTAATATATGTATTTCGCTTCTCGGATCGATTGTCCTTCTTTGTCGGCTAGCTAACAGTGTACCCCATGCCCGGGTCATTAAATAAATTCCTACGCTTGGGGAATAAGACAGACATGTGGTGAACATGACGTATTATGATCACTGTACCGAGAAAGGTGGCTCAGGGCATACACTGATGTCACTGCAGTGCCTCTGATCGGAACTTTTTCGAGTCCCGACGCTGGCAGGATTTTCAACTCTGGCTAGATAGCTAGGTCGAGTTCAGTCGCTGTCTGGAGAAGAATTCTAGTGACCGGCTGCTTTTTCTCTCGTGGTTTCTCCGATCAACACCAGGCGAATGCCGGAGCACTACCCTAACAGACTGGCCACGGACCACACGCGTTATTTCCTTCCTCTTCCTTGCCGTATCCTAACCCCTTACTTACACACGCTTACACTTACATGCACTACACTACCACATATGCAGGGAGAACGGTCGGGAACTTCGAGCTGGTTCCGGCTAGGCTGAGGTGGTGGCCCGCTGGTGGGAGATACCTGGTTTGGGGAAAATCCCCGGTAGCGGACGGTAGGTCCGCGCCGGTTCTTGCCATTCAGCAGGAAAATATTACCATCACCCTCCCCCCCGCGATAAAACATTCACTACACTTACGAGACTAACGACTTTAGCTACTGGCGTGCCCGAAAGCTCTAATCAATCAATAAATCAACCCCTTCACCGTAAATAGCAAACTCAACTTGCCCTAGTTTTTCTTCTTCACACAGCTGCAGAAACTGAGTCGATTTTAAAGGAAAGCCACAACTCTTTCTTTGCCTTGACCGATAATCAAACTATTGGTTTTAATGAAATGGCACAAAATAAGTATTACACACATGTATGATACGTATCATCAAGATTTCAAGAGTCATTGAGACTTTATGATTTCATTTCTGTTTTAGGAGGTAGAATTTTGCAGTTGGAGGCAGACCTCCCTCTGTTTTGTTGCACCACCGCACGGCTTCACAGTGCTGCTCCGCGCTCCGGTGCCGATGCAAAGTCACTGCAGGCACTGCCTCTCTGGCTTTCCCTGCAACGAACGGATGATAGCGGCTAACCTGTTGAAAGCTTGCAATTCAACAGTCAAATTTGTCATGACGACATGGTCACGCGAATTTCCATTTATAAACACAAATCTGTTTCCTTGACTGACATTTAATACCTCCTGCAGTGAACTCTGACTTGAAGTAAATTAATTTTCTACTGAAAATATGATACAGATGGGTAACGATTCTAAAGATATTGAATGGGAATAATGATACGTAATGACATGTCTAATATCAAATTATGAAAGAAATTTAAATTTTCAATTTGCATTATTTTTGCGATTAGCTCCGTATATGATATACACGTAATTTGATACTACCAAAATTTTAAGGATTTTTTTAATCTTTATTTTTATGAAATGTTTTTATTTAAAAAATACTGATTTACTCTCACATAAAATGTTAAAAGTACTGAAAGATTTCATCTCAATATGCTCTCCGAGAAACTCCTGAATAAAAAGAAATGAAACGACGATGAAGAAGTGCAAAGTACTGCGAAGTTGGTCACTGAAACTCGGTCAGTTGGCAAAGTTTACCGCATTTTCTGAAAGCCATAAAATTCTTATGTCATCATAGACTTATTAGTTTTCCTTAAATTGGCCACCTGCGGAAGTTAAATGAATTTCGCTGCAACGAATGAGAGTCAACCTCGACGTTTTTTACAGAAACGGGGAAATGGGAGAAAGAAATTTAGTCCATTTAGGAACTTTTCTCTTATGTTACAAACTTTGGATCGCGTGTGAGACCAATTTTGATTATCAGAATAACTAGCTATTTAACTTTAGTTTCGAAACAATCTTACTGAAATAATAATTTATTTTCTAATTCAGAAAGTTTTTTTGGAATGGCACTTTGTGGTTTTGAATTTTTTCGGCAGACTGAAGTGAATATTCTTGTATGGAGAGAGGGCGGATAAAATGAAAGACTGACGTCATTTGTAAGTGAGAACTGTTGTCGCACGTTTAGAAGACACAAGTGATTTCTACTGTGATTGTTTTGAAGGAAAATATACCTTTAAAGAAAATAATCAAACGTGTCACGGTATAGATTTTATTTAATAGTGTTTTTGTACTTATCGTCTGTTTAGGGGCAATACTAAAAAAACTTCTGTTATAAAGAAGCCTTAAAACTTAAAATTATATATCAGAATCCCATTATTGATAGAATTATCTGTAAAATTGGCAATATTTTTACACGTAATGTATTTTGTATTTTTTACTTTCAAGTCAAGAAAATCTAAAAGTGAATTAAAAGAATTTAGAATAACAAATCAAATAAACGAAAATATTTCTTATTTTGAATCAGAAGGTCTTTAAATTCTATCTCTTCGTAATATCCAATACATGTGTAATATATGTGTATTTTATCACATTAATATGTTTCTTTATTTCATATGTTAAGGATCTACATGGGAGAGAAAAGTGTGCTTTGTGAAAGAATTGTTTGTGGCATTCGTTTCTTCAAATATTCTTTATTTCATAGGTGTAGGTTCAAACTAACGTTAACCTACGGGAAACATATTTCGTAGCCTAAATTACGGTGAGTGAAATACTTACATTTGTTTAGCAATGTACACATTATGACATTAATGGTTTAATTACCAACGTCTAAATGGCATTGTGTTCAAGTGGTCATAAAACTCATCAGTATTTCGCTAATCCTAGGAACAAAATCTGAAAGTAGATACTGATATAATTAATGTAAAGGTTCAAGTCGCGTAAAGGCGACACTCGACTATAATAATCAGTAGCATTGAGGCTTAGTTTCTGAGCGACAAGAACATCAGAAAGGGCGGAAATGGAGGTCTAAGATTATTTCATGTGTAAAATTAGCAAATACAACGCTCGTTGAGATTAATAACTCACGATTTAAAAGCTGAAGTTTTTTTATCTTAAACTAATCATGAGAATGGAATTTATTTTTTATACATTTAATTAATAAAACCACGAATGTTTGGTTTCTCCGTTAATCTTTATTATAATCTTATGTTCCTAAGCCTCTTTTTATTATTTTTATTGTTCTGATGATGAGTACATGGTTCAGTAGTTATTACTTTTTCACATGTATTTGGAATGACTAATAGCTTACCTCATCTAAAATTAATTCTAATCCGACTATAACATTGGGGAAAGCCAGTTCAGACATACCTGAGAAAATTTGACGGATGGTTGAAGAAGAGGACGCATTTTGATAGCATTCCATGGTACACTTTTCCAACGCATTTTACTCGTCTCTTTAACAAAGCAGATACCGATGCCACCCCGTTAGATTTTCCTGGTGAGTACATGGAAGACTCGTCCAGGAATCAGTGCATAACAGGTGGCGCTCTCGCTTTCAGGTGTGAATAAAATGAAAGAAGAAAATAAGAAATTCTACTTTTAACATGATCCATTTTGCCTAACTCTTGTATTGTTATATTCAGAGAGAATGAACAAGAAACGCTTATATTTTTGGAACTAAACTGTATTTAATGATTTTAATTTATTGCAATTGATTTCCACAAACGTCTTAGAACGATGGGGTGACCGTATGAACGTAATGTAATGTAACGTATGAATGTAATGCACGTATTGTAATATTCAGAGAGAATGAACAAGGAAAACTTAGATTTTTGTAACTAAACTGTTCTTCATTTATTGCAATTGATTTTTACTAACGACTTGGAATGTTCCAAGAAGAGGGGACAAGAAGGCCATAGTCTTCCATTAAATCACGCAGAAATAATGTAATTATTGTTCATTTAGATAACGTAAACAAATCCGATGATTTTGCAACGTTCACCAGTTTTTGATATTTTCTCTCATGCGTTACATGGAAAAAATTTGAGTTACTCATGAGAATCATAACAAAATTGTTTCTTCTTTCCCACTCCCAAACTACCGGCCGGATCGGACTATGGTTTTGTAAGTAGTCTAAAGTGAACTGCAAGGAAGGAAATAAGATGGTGCGATGTAATCGAGAGATTCCCCATGAAGTTATAGTATGGATGGGAGGAGGGTGACGATGGACTTTGTTGGAAAGTGAGCGGTCTCACTTCCACACCACAGGTCACTCCAAGGTCTCTAATTACAAAAAAAAAAACACTTCAAAACTAGCTCTGATGGCCAAGATGGTATGACAGCATATCGATTTAATGACTCCATCCAAACGATTGCGAGTCAGAATCCCATGCTGAACGTATACGTTTGTTCCTTGCTTTCAACTGGGTTTTGTCTCGCACTGCAGCTGGCCAATTATAGATACGAGTAACACTCCAAGAGTGTTGGTGTTTAGAGCTGTACGCCACGAAATACATTCCTTCAGATGTACAGGATATCTAGCTCCACCGCGAAAAGCTCTAAAACCACATAAAGTTTACTATATTTAAAAGAATCCGAAATTATCAAATACGTTTTTGGATATGTACAACTTTGGCTATGTTAATGCTACATTTAATGACAAACGAAATCGGCTACTCAAAAGTAGTGTCAACGGAACCGTGGTGTCAATACGAAGTAATGAGTGATGGAAATGTCGAAACATTTTCGTTATTACTATAATTACAGGATACCCGAATCATCAGTCGCGATTTACAAGAAGCCGTTTTTTATTTATTTCATTACTGGATTTAATTATTAACATATTTCTCAATATGAATATGTGAAGCCAGATTGTATAACGACATTGTCAATAAATCTGTTGTAAATAACCTGTAGGAGCACTGCTTAACCACTCACCGTAAAGTCACAGAGGTTAAGCAGTTTAAAACACAGGGGGATCCTTAGACGGATCTGAGAACCCTCGATTCTAACAGTGGATAGAATCGAATTATATGTCAAAATGACAACGTTCAACGAGAATTACTCCATGTTGAATGTCATATGATTACGTTAAAGGATAATGACTCTTTGTTTCATGCTGACTAAAGGCTTGTTACAGAGTAACATAATAAAAAACATTCAAAAAAAAGTAACTCGAAAAACAGCTACTAAACACGTAGGGTCGGGGGTGCAGCCGGTAGCAACGGGGGGGCAACCACCCCAGAGACGGCGCCGGCGATCGGAGCGGCAGTGGCAGAGCGCGGCCGAGGGCCGCGAGTCGGGGAAACCCGGCGCTAACTTTTTCAATATCAGCGTCCGGAATTAATTAACGTCCCGGCGCGGCGGAGGAGGTGGAGGTGGAGGCGATTTGTCGTAGTTGAGTGGCGCGGCCAAGCGGCTGAGAAAGTCTTCCCCAGCGGCGAGGCGCAACCTCGGCTCGCAACACGCCATCGAAACAATGTTAATATGCGCGCCTGCCATTCACTTCTAAAATGGGTAACCGTCACGCAGATGTATTCATGAAGACGGTGACACCGAAACAAAAATTGTAACGTGTTTATTTCTAAAGGCAAGAAATATTAAAAATATTAATATACGTAATGATACATACTCAAATTCTTTTACGTGGTGTTTGCGCGGGATAAAATCATCAATTTTCAAATGTAAAAAATTCACACTTATTTTCAAATAAGATGTGTTTGATCGATAAAAATGATCAACCTTTCGATGCGATGAAAGACGGCAATGAATAGTCCAGACACATGATACTGTTCGAGACGGAGAATCATTATTAATAAACCTAGTTGACATTCGCTTCAATAATGAATACGAATTGCACAAAGTCTCATGAGTGGTTTCAAGAACAACACCACTGAAAGAAATAGTGGTGCTACAACAACACATACTTTCTTGCAATATTTCTAAATATAGAGGGTTCAGACAAAAAAAAATAGTGTCAAGAGAAAATGACACTTGTGCCATTCTTTTAAGTGTTCCTTATTCTATATGTGGAAAGAAATTCAAGTAAATATTTGAGACTTTTTTATAGTTGTATTAATTTCAGACACAAATTGGACACAAATTAGTTTTTTTAAAATATAGAACGTGTCTTATTTTTCAAGAGCTTAATTTTTAAAACAGATTTTAACACAAAATCTCTATTTTCGACTTCGTATTCAACTTTGTAGTTCTGAAATGCTAATTGTTTGCCATTTTCCAAAATTCAGTGCGTTTGCCGAAAATGAGATTAACGCCATGATTTACCTTCCGTTGATAAATACATCCAGAAAAAATGTAAGGAAAAAAATTGAGTCAATTTTGAGTAAATAATTGTGATTGCTCGCGAGATTTACACAACGCAACAATTGGGATTTTTAACACATCATACTGTACGGATTACACTATGTTTGAAATCAAAAGCACTCGGTAGAGTTGTTTTGTGATTAAGACTAAAATGCGAAAAAGCTTTCTCTTCTTAATATGCACATTCACTTCTTAAATTTCACTTTCAAATAAATTAAAAAATGAACCATATAAAACTATTTAAGTATTCTGAAAATTATAAAGATCAAACGCTTAACCATTACCGAATCTCTTGCATATGTTATACTTGATAAAAACATTTCGAAACGTTTTCGTTCAACAACCCATAAAATGTGTGAATTGTGGTTTTGCCGATGGGGTCCTCGAATATTTCGAGTTCATAAATCCTGGAAATGTCGTCGAGTGTAAAATATGAGCTTCGATTTATGTCTCACAATTTTCCCAGAAGACGTAGCGGTCTCGCTCGGTTCAGGAACACTTTCGTCGCAACTGTCGATTTCAGGTAGGGGAAGGGGGTTTCAAAGGACGAGGAGGCCGTGCAGAGACAATGCTATTTTTCAAGGCGTAAGTTATATAAGTCGATTATCAAGAGAACGTAAGTACTATTAAATAGAAGCAAAAGATGCAGCAAGTCGAAAATTATAGTTAATGGTGTATGTTTATCATTTTTCTAGCTTTCTGGACTCGCAGACAAAACATTAATACATCAAAAATCTAAATCACTACAAAACATTTATTACAAAACGCTTTTCGAGTAATTTCCAGAGAGATTTGAAGAAAGGTTTTTGCCAGTTTTTTTTATAGTATAGTAGTTAAGATTTGAAGTAAGGAGGACTTCATATTTTTCAAATCATTACCAAAAGAAATTTATAATTTAGAAATCAATACAAAACTTCAAGAAAAGTTAAAGAAATATCAAGGTATAGAAATAAATGGCTATGCCTTAATTACGGTCGTCATTAGCACTGACAAGAACAATGGCAGTGATGAATTGTGCATGAACAATTGTTAATTCCCCATAGAATTTCACAGTCGTATGACTTACGACGTTTTAAATGTTGATGACCATCAACGAAAGAAAATAAATGATTCCCATTGCGGCTGCATTTCCATGACTAAATGGTCATCAAGAAACCTTTGTGAAGGGATTCGCTGGCTCTCAGAATGTGTGTCTAACATGTTGCGGATTGAGAAGATGCTCCATCTCCAAAACCACATATCTCCCAGGATTGCGCAGCCTAGTTCGCAGAGCGAAACGAGGTTACTGAATTTAGGCCAGAAACTGAGTTTGGAATGCACTGCTCGTGGGACTCAACTTAAATTCACTTTGGAACCACAGTTGCAGAAGTTCAGTAGCACGCACTGAAACTGGTGGTTCAAGGTCGTTGAATATGTGTTCCTTCTCTCCCGTAAGCTTCATATACATTTCTTTTCTTCACATTGCCCAAATTTATTTGCAGGAGAAATGAAATGAATAAGTCCGGAAAGGAAAAGTATTTTCTGGGAGAAAAGGTAAGTAAAAGGGAAGAGGGGGAAGGAGAAAACCAAATCGGACAAACATGAATAACGACTTAACAGTGAACGACCATGTGAACATTTATATGAAAGAAGTAGGGCAAAGAAATTATGACAGAAGGTAACAAGTCGTGAAGTTAGACAGGATAGGTAATCATATAAAACGATAAAGATACATTTTATGTACTAGAGGAAAGTGTTATCTGACGACGCAGAAGACGTGAGTGAGGCATCTTTCTCGATTAGATAAAGTATCTTTGTTGGCGTAAGTAATAATTTATTTTGCCACTTCTACATTTATGTCTAGGTCAAATGTAGCAGAAGGTTTGTTCCGCTCAGTAATTGATGTCCATGCTGTGATCTTGTTACTAAGTGAGCGTATTAAATGAGAAAATTGTCCTAAGGCCTACCAGAAATCGAAAACGGTACTCCTGGTTCTCAAATACACAGTCCATATACAGGCCTAAGAACAGTTCGAAGAGTAGGACGCCTCGAGACAAGTAGTTCGAAGAAATAGGCGCAAGCCGTGAGATTCGGGGTTGATTCCCGTTGGGGATAACGTATGCATTTAATAATTTACTTTGATTTTATTGCAAATACAAAATTTTTTAAAACGTTTTTAGATGTCTGATTAAATCGTTTTCTTGACGCCGTATGAAGTATCCCATGAGAGTAGAAAAAAATGTCATTCTCCACGAGTAGAAAAGTGTACAATTGTAACGTCGGATTACTCATTACGAAGCGTATTCTAAATAAAATAAAAATATTAATTTGTCGCAAAATGCTAAGCAAGGTATTTGAGATGAGTACATGAAATATACAGAAAATAAATAACGAAGTTTAATTTAGGAAGAGGTATGAAGGTGGAATAAGGGCTCCAATATGGAATACCTTATGATCTGGCTTCGCAGGTGTTGCTCTATGGTGGAAAGCACTCGAAGGTTTGCAGTCATGCATTTCATCAATCCAACTTTGTAATTGCAGAAGGCGTGATTTACAAGAAGTAGAAATTTTACATTTTGTGAGATGTATAAAATGTTTGTCTTTAAGTACAAACTATTGTGTAATATTCAAATTACTGTCTTTATGTGGAATATATTTTAGTTCGGAGCTTAATCATTGGAGTTAACAACCATGTTTTATCTGGTTCCCCTTTGAGCTCTGCCTGTTTTGAGGTTCCGAGTGCTGAGATAGAGGTGTCACAAATATGGAGTACAATGGTATTCCACAGATTTCAGTATTACAGAAGAGACTGGACGTTACAATCAAGATACAGAGCGCCTACTCATCTCTGGGAAGTTTCCAGCAATCACTAGGTGTAACAATGGATTATGTATTAAATATACAAGACGTGATCACATGCAGAGTGCGCCGGTAATCACAAAGAGCGTTAACATTGTGATTATTGCATATAAAAATCTCTATTGTACAGTATTATGTCCTTTATTCTACTGTTTTCGGACATTTAGCACGTAGAACACGTCAGTTTGTAATATGGACTAATTCATAGGTACATATTGCATATAATCGGTGGTATTCCATGTGTGTACCCCATTTTCTAAACAAGAAAGAATGCGTTTTTGTCAAAAATAAAGTTTTTTAATCACTTCTAGTTGCATTAGTTGTGCAGTGGCAAGCTACTGAAAACAATATGGTATTCCATATTTGAACCTCTTCTTCTAAATTGAAAACCAGACAACTTAGAATACAGTATGTAAACGACTAGAATTAAACTAAATGCACTTATCTTCGAGCAATGAATATGATTTGCAGATTTCATCCTTTATTCATAGCTTCAATAAGTACATTCAATCGATTATTTAACAGTTTCCAAGCGTTTCACGAAATTAAATTGCATGTACCGCGTACGGCAGGCAATTATTCATAACTTTCAAACTCAGCCTCGACCAAGTGCACACAAAGAACGAGTTTCTTTACAGCGTCGCGTAACTGAAAAAGGCGAGTACGGGCATACGCCGCAGTGCAGCGTCGCAAGAACACGAACGAAATTACCCTCCCACTTGGAACCTTTCTGGCGACCGCCACAGAGATCTGAAGACGACAAAAAATAAACACACAAACTCTTTGTGTCGCACCGTTTCCTGGGGCTCTCGTTCTTTTGCGGGCCGTCCGCTGATGTGTGTTCGGGCCCTTGTATCTCACGGCCCTCTTCCCCCCTCTCCCCTTTACCCCTCTTCCTCCCCTACCCCCGCATCCACTAACAAGCGAAGCGCCGCATCACCTCAAAATAGCTTCTCTTCGGTTTCTCTGATGTGTTGTTCTCCCGCTATGCAGCCGTGAAATACGGGCAAAGCAGACGGTCGGTCCCGGCTTCGTTTAATGGGCGGTGCGCAGGAATCGTTAAATGGAAATTATTAATAAAGACTTCATTGGAATAAATGTTAAATATTGCGGGGATATACTATTTAGCACGAAATGAAGGTGGTGAAACAACATAAATCCACAAAGCACAGAAACTAAGCGATATAAATTCTAATAGCCAACTTTATGATACGAGTGCAGAGTAAATTAATTATTTGATAAAAATTTAGGGCGCATTAATGTGATAGAGAAAAATGTAAATATACACGTTGAAAATATTAATAAATATGATATCACAGTTAATTCAGAATTTGAGGACATTATTTTTGTAAATTGACATGTCTGAAATTAGCGTATAAAAACAGAAAATTTAGTTGCAATAATAATCACATAACTTACAGTTAATCGATGTGATGGATTAATGTTGTCAAAACAAGTAGTTAGTGATGACTAGATTTGTAATTCAATTGAAATTCATTCCCTCTACTGAACTATTGGAATATACAAGCTGTCATTATGCATATTATATCCGGGAAATTAATCCCATACATTGATAATTTTCCATTAAAAATAACTCTGGTCTAGAATTTAACCTTCATTTTACCGCCAAGAAGTAATATTCGTATTATGAGGAAGCATTAATTAATACCAATTGTTAGTCATGTCTACGAATGAAACAAGAGCATAGGTAATTTCAATGAACACATGATCTATAAACAGTTTTCTGCGAATATGTCGTACACTTTAATTTAATATCTCAAATTTCATTTTTGCAGAAATTCAGATTCACTTTTGAATTTCCAAGGGAAATCCGTTTTGTAGGTGTAAACAAATATATTTTCTAGCTTTTAAGTTACATCATGGTTTGTAGTGCAAGAATACGTTCCGAATACACAATGTGTACTACAAAACAGTATATAATTCTTTCTATTTTATTACACGCACTATTACAGTATAACAAGTAAAATAATCCGTTCATACTATTCAGTAAGTAATGACGAACAGGTACGGTATTCCTTCAACACACAAAAGCACTCTTCACGCGAAGGCGAACAGCTTAACTCCAGAGAGCATTCGGCCGCTGTCGGAGATCGAGTCCATATCTCCTGAAACAAATACCCTAATGCATTGGCCGCGCAGGCGAAGTAACTTTCGCTTCCGTCTCCCTCGTGCTCTTGTTTCCGAAGCAAGTGCCGTTAGCGCAACGAGGGAGCTCCTCGCCGCCAGACACAGTGGTCCACGAGCGCAAACACTTACGGAAAACATGGATATGGTCTGAATAAGAGAAATGGGTATGCTAGAAATTGAAAAGTCTCTAATTATTCTAATTACACAGCGAAGGCTCAAAACAAGTTCAATGTAACTTTTTCTTTGTCTGGTTTCTACGTTTTTGCCGACATAATTATCAATCTTAGAATATATATTAATGGTAATCAGAAATAGTTATTAAAACTAATTTAAATAAAATAAAAATACACGAAAGCCCATAATTTAGATACAATAAGAATTTGAGTTTCAATAATTTAAAAAGGCGGAAACCACTGAAAAATCTGATTTTAGTAACGTCCATTTATTAATAATTTATTGCATAGTACCGGGTTTTTATAGAACACCGAAATAGAGGTAAGGCAGTGGAACATCTATAAGAAATACTTTGAACCCGAAATATAATTTAAAGTGATCGAACGTATCACAGTAGATACAGTTTGTAAAGTGTTTTTAGTGTAAAATTCGCGTCCAGTACCACGCTCTGTATGTAAATAGGAGAAATCCATAATCAAAATAACTGAAGTTTTGCGAATTTAATGCTCAAGTTCTAAATGCTTTCTAGTGGCTCACTAGTGAAATAGAGCTTTTTGTCGGTAATTTAAAAGTTGACACTGCCAATGGCTTCTATGATAATTTTCACGCCCATATTTGCAGAAAGAAACTGATAAAAGGGCCAAAACGTTGACTACAAGGTCATTTATAAATCCATATTTATTGGGTGATAGCCTCGATCGATTATTGGATCTAATTACAAAAGCAATTGCCGGTGAATCAAATTTTGCCGGGCATTTAATCAGTTCTCTTACATCCTATATGCGGTCTCTATATACAAAAATGTCCATTATGAGCGTCATCAAGTAAATTTCTTCGTTCATTGTGCCTCATGCCCTTCCTCAATTGTGCATTCAGTCTCAATGGCAAGCTGCTACATGGCTTTCTTTGCCATGAATTTGTCAAGCGAAGGGAAGCAAACCGAAGCAAGAAGGGGTCTCTGAAAAAGCAACAAAACAAGGCATTACACGAAGAAGGAAAACATTTTATCTAGGTTTGGGGATTGACGCATGCAGTCGAAACATTTTCAATACAATAAACGATGGCTGAAGATTTCCCGCCTCTCAACATCCGATCGCCCGAAGCCGGCTTTGGAGGACAGTTTTAGCGGTTATTTTTTCGAGGTTTCTCCGATCAAAAGCAGGCATATGCCGGAGCAGTACCTTAACCCACCATGAACCGCACGCGATATTTCCTTCCTCTTTCTTGTCCGCTCCGCTACATATACACCAACACACACGCGTACAGCACCACACATGTCGGGAGACCAACCGATGCTTCAGCTTGCCCCAGCTGGGGCGGTCCCCTATTGAAGATAAACCAGGAGGTGGGAAACCCCGGTGTCGGATTTCACGTACCCACGGAGGAAGAACATCGCCCAGGGTTATTATTCGAGATGCTTCTGAACTATTGGGCATACCATTTGCCGCGCTCTTAAACACAAATCAATCAACCAATTGTGCAGCCGGGTTTTGAACCCGCAGACTCGGGTTTAGGAAGCGAGCGAGAGCGCCAAATGCGACAGGCAGCAAATATCGTCTTCCATTTCCCGCCTTTTGGCCAGCATTTGGAGCGTAGGGGCCACGCGGCGTCGCGTCGATCGCGCCCCGCCCTCTTCCACTCCGTTCAACTCTGCTTACTTCTTCGACTCTGCCTGCCTGCCCCTCCCCACGCCCCGCGCGCGCCTGGCGAGACTGCTTTGTTCGCGAGCACAACACGCGCGGCGAGCGGCGGGGGCGGCGGGGGCGGCGGCTACAAATTCGCGGCGCGACCGAGCAAACTGGCGCTTTTGTACGCGACAAAGTTGCGTGGGTGAGACGCAGCTTCCTCTGTGGCTGTCTCCATCGCCGTCGCGGCTGAAGTTCACGCCCCGTACGGTTTTCATCCGGTGGTGGTTCGTGCGTTTTAAATCTCGAATGCGGGATCCCGTCTTGAGGCAAGTGTATTCTACCCCAATTCGCGGGTTCCGTAGATAGACGTGAAGGGATGTTCCTCTCTACTGCGGGATATGGTTGCTGTAAGGGCGCACTGAGCTGACTACCTGCTCCCGAGACGATGTGCACTGCCATGTTGGATTGCTTGTCTCTTCTCCCGCTTGGGAATGTTATTGCAGCCAACGTATACTCTAATTTAAACGCAGTGGCACTTCAAGATCACGAGCTGGACGGAGAAGGGGACATTGCCATCCAATAGTGAGTTTCGTCACTTCTAAATTTTTGGTATTGGAGCTCACGATTGGATGACAATCCTTCCAATTCGTGACCTTGAAGTGCCAATCTATTTAAATCGGAGTATAGTCTTCGGGTTGCAAGTTTAAAAGTGGGAGGTGAGTTTGTGAGGAAAAGCCTATTGCATACATCATCTACTGTTAGAGGACGAGATCGATCCCCGGCCAATCTATGGAAAATTTGTTACTTGGGACGATTTCTACCAATTACACGAAGTGTAATAGAATTGTGGATATTGTTAATTTTATGAAGAAGCCGTGCTCGAGATCCAACTCCAAAAAATATCCTTTGTTTTCCGTCTAGTTCGCATCTGCAAACCAACATTAGTTTCTAGTGAGTGTACTAGAAATGAGACCTAAACCTTTGTCCCCTTTGTACGAGTATTTGCCCTCCATACCACCGCTATATACCACCACTTACCCACCGTCGTATTTTGGGTCTAGATATTAACAAGCAAATACAATCTAACGTTCATCACTTTACTTCCAGAACTCTCGTTGCAAATCACTTTAAATAATCGTCATTCTTAAATATTGTAAGGTGTCTAAAATCGTGAATGGACTTAATTATTAATAGTCTGTTTGGTAACACGAGAAGCTTGCTACATTTGACTATACCGACCTCAAAAGTTATCATCCTATCACAACACAGGATGAAGACAATTTCACTTTTTTTCAACATGAGCGCAGATACGTCTTGTGACTCTTAGATTTTTTAGAGTCACGCGATGGAGACGTGAATCCTTTCTCATTTGGTCGAGCTACAAAACATGCTGCATATTTCGCCACCCCCACCCTTCACCGGGAACTTCACCTTCCTGTTGACTTTCACTGTCAACGTCACCTTCAGCGTCACCGGCAGCTTTACTAAAACGTCACGCCCACCGCCACCACACCTGACACAAAAACCATCATTTTCACAGCCACTATCGCCACCACATCCAAGGTCACCTTCACGTTACAGCCACTGTCATATTCACAACCATATCTATAGCCTCAGTGGCGGTGACAATTGTATTCGCAATCACTGCCCCAGCCGTAGTCAGTCACAAACACAGCGCCTACCACATCCTACACTAATGTCATTGCAACAGCCATCGCCATTGCCTTTGCCACTACCACATCCACAACCGCATCCACTGCCACAACCTTAGGCAGTCATAAACACAGCCTACACCAATGTCACAGCCATCGCCATTGTCACTACATCCACAACAGCAGTCAGAGCCACTGCCATCGCCACCACCACCAGTCACGCTGTCCGCCGTCCCCGTCGCCGCCGGCAGCGCCACCACCTCCACCTCTGCCTCCGCCACCGGCGTCAGAGCGTCCTCTTCCGCCCCCGCCGCTGATTTACGATGCGAGGCGTCGCCGGCTGCGCGGGCGGGGCGGGGCGGGGCGAGGGCGGGGGCGAGGGCGGGCGCCGCGACCGCCAAAGGGGCGCCAAGGACCCGCCGGCGAACTTGCTACTCCGCGCGCTCGCCGCAGCCGGCGCGAACCTGCTCCCGCCACGGCCAAGGAGCGCCTTCGCCTGCCACTGGCGGCTGCTGTTGTGTCGTACAAATGAACATCGGAGTGCCCAATGTTTTCTTGAATGTAGCCGAAAGTTTTCCTGAATTAGCGCGCGGCGATGGTGTAACGGTTAGAGTACCGGACTATTGTACCCAAGTTGGCGGGTTCAAACCCGAGCCGTGGATTTTTAAGGGCGAAAAAATCCTTCGTACGCCTTCCTTCGGATGGGAAGTAAAGACGGCTGTCCCATGTTAGTATATTTACTTACATGTAAAAGACCCTCAAGCGTAAATGACGCCTCTGAGCTAAATTCAAATAGCCTGTTTCTCGGCCTAGTAATACCTCCTTTCTCTACTAGTTGGTGAAAGGAGCGTAGCGAAACTTGCGTGGTCAGACGGAAGAGCGGGCCTGATGACCTGAGTCTCGCCATGTAAAATAAGGCATTAATTCAATTCAATGTAGATGCTTCTAGCTGCTTGATTTATTTTTCATGGGTTTTATTTTGCACATTTCAATTATTTACAGAGTAATTGCGATTCAAATTGGTTTTAATATAATTCATTTCCAAAATCCTTCCAATTAAATTATTTTTGTTTACAATTAATTTCCACTGCATTACATTGCACACAATTAATTTTATATAAAAGTAGAATGATTACTTAGCAGTAGATATTTGGATATGAAAAAAAAATTAATATCAATTCATACAATCCCTTTTAAATGTGTTTGTTGATTTTAGTCGTGAAGATGATGCCTACACAAAAGATTTTTGGGAGAAAAATAAAAGAAGTTTATTTAACCCTTCATACACTCTGATAACATACGGTATGTTGGGTATCTTATTAAAAAATGAAATAGCGCATGGAAAGAATACAAAGCAAGCTGCGTCCATAAAACGCTTGGAAATTTTACGACATTGGAAACTAACTCAAAACTTACTAGAAGAGAACATGTGGTTTTAACAAGAATTCAAACGGGTCATTCAAAACTTAGTCATCTTCACCTATTATAAAAGGCGCCTGGTCGTATCTGTAAGTTATGTAACTGCATTATTAACCTATATCAGATCATTAATTCATGTAAAATTTTCTTTACAGCGAAGAGGCGAATTTGAAGATGCTAATGTACTGTTGATTTCTTCTGTGCACCAAGAGCTAATAATTAGAATTTGTAAAATTATTAATGTTATATCTGAAATATAAGTTCTAAAATGTAAATAATTGATGTAAAAAGCATAATTGCATACCTTTTTCTTATTGTCTCACTTTTTGTATATTACTGAAGTTGCTTATAAATTTATTGTTGAGGCGATTCAAATATATTTAAGATAGTTTAACATTTAATGGCATCTTCTTTAGCCAAGGAAGCGGTATGTAGGAGTGCCATGCTTCAATTTTCACAATTCTAAAATCGACCTTTAACATTTAATTAATGTAGAAAACGTGAGTAATATGTATCGCGACGCATAAGAAGAATCAATAAAAAGTATCAAATAAAAGATTGCAAAAAATTGCGTGTTAATTTGTTTTACTCTAAATGGGATGATTGATATTCCGTTGAATATTAATTAAGCTTCGGTTAGCTTCTCAAAATTATCCACACTTAAAGAGTTGCTTTTTGCTGTTCACTGAAATATGGAATAGAGTTCACGTGGTTGAAAACACTGGCGCTGCTACTTTTATATTGGACTACTTCACACAACTCCTCACACAAAAAATTTGGAATTTATGATTTGGAATTAAAAAAAAATAAGAAAGTAGCTAACAAACATTATTAATAATATTGAACTACAAATTACACTAGTCTACAAAAAAGCTCTTTTTTGTAACAAGAACAAAACACACTTTTTTTTTCGAAGATAATTTAGTATCTCTCAATCCAGATCTAATTTTAGAATTTCTGTATCGGCCTCAGATTTCATGTGATGATGGTTGTTGGTGATTCCGTATGTCTCCGTATGTATTATATGTATTTGGCAAAATGACATGCTCTAATTTAAGCTCCACATAAACACAATAAGAAATACAACATAAGAGTTAATAAAAGTAAAGTGGTGGCTTCAAATGTTTCATAGGAAGCTTCAAATGTTGGGTCAGAATGGATAACTACTCCTCCGTCTTCTGAATGTTCGTCACTGAAGCATTCACTTTCATTCACTGTCACGATCTTAGAACGTAGTGGCACAAGCAATTCTTCACTGCTACATACAGACCTTACACGTGATGGGAAATTAGGATATTGCACAGTTTTCTTCGCTTTCGAGGTGATTCCAGGTATTTGTGTAAGACAGAAATAACAATTTGGTGTGTGGTGCGTTGCTTCCCTCCGAATAATGGGAACAGCAGAGGTCATGTGTCGTGAACATTTTAACCAGCATGTCAGGAGTGCATGTGGAGCACACAGCGTACGTAGGGGGGGCATTTTTTGTCCTGGGCTACTACATTACAGCCAAAATAAAGTTCATAACACTTCCTTCTCAGAGGATTAAGTATCGGATTTTGCGATTTCAGAGTTTGGGCGATTTACACTGTTACGAAGCATTTCTTCCTCTGAATTAATATGAATTAATATAAATATGAATAATAATTAATTTAAATTAATATTAATATAAATTAATATAAAGCACAAACCTTCACAAACCTAGAACAACAAGAAGTCACATCAAACCCGCTTTCCACGCTGTTAGATCTCTCAATGCTGGGGCGCAACTGGCAAGAAACACTATGCGATTTTATCTGTTCGAACATGACGTTCCAGCAATGTTGCCAACCCTTTTCAAATCCTAAAGGTGAATTTTTTTAATTCAGTGTCGTGTATAGGAATTGCTTGTACACATTTCGATTGTTCCTCGACAACTATTTCTCAAGAATTATTAAATGAAGCTACAGGAAAATAACCAACATGCAGCGTTTTCAAGCATTTCCGTAAATAGAGTGTAAAAAGAAAACCGAGACCGATAGGCAAAAACTGATTTCAACTGATTTCAAATTCGAATTCAGTGTTCAAATCGTAGCTAAGAGCACTTTTCACATTCCTTGTTACAAAAATGATGTTGACCAGTGTTGTATATAAATAATAGTAACTAATAAGCACAAAAAATTGCAGAAACGAAGTCAACGTAAAATGGAAAGGAAGATATTTCATGTGTCGTTGAAAGATAGAATACGAAGTACAGATATAAGAACAAAAACAAACATCAAAGATGCAGTTTTTCAAACCAATAGACAAAAATGGAGATGTGGAGGTCAGGTCCTGAGGCAGAAGCAATCAAGATGGGCGTACTCTACAACCATCTGGAACCCAGTATTTGGAGGGAGAAATCCAGACAGACCGCCGACCAGATGGAGCGACAGCCTACGGAAAGCAGTGAGTCCACTTTGGTTTAGACTGGTGGAAGAGAGAGGCGTTGGAGGCAGCTGAAACGGGATGTGTGCTGTGTTTCTCATTAACTATATTGTGCATAAAAGTGGTGAAGTGTTTCCTTCCATTTAAGCATTTTTTCTTACAACTATCTGTGAAGTTTTTTAATGGTTGTCTGTTATATCGATTGTATGTTGGTTCAAATCAGAGCTAGAAAAAAAAATGATTTAAACCAGGGGAACAAACCAAGTTTTTCACCCCGCATGGACCGGAAGGTCTTAGCTCATAATGAGAGCTATGTAGGCTATCATATAATAATATTTACCACAACAATATTAATAACAATAATAATAAATTTAATTTATTTGAAAATCTTGTAAAGAAAAGTATTAATGTCTTTCAGTTTCATTTGGTCTTTTCGCTTTCTCTGCACTCGTGCATTTTCTTTTCTTTATTCACAATCCATTTAATGTGTTTTTGTACTTAATGAATATTAATTAATCCTGGATGTAAATAACTTTATATGATAAAAATATTTTATTTTCACATTTTTGTATTCATTTTAATATTAACTTGATAATATTTTTTAATCGCTTCTTAAAGTTTACCGAAAAATTCTTGGAAAGTGCATTTCAGTTAATTGAACATTTTCGGCACGCAAAAATTGTTTCTCGTCACACAATTACATTAAACTAAAACATTTATTTTTTGTGGTTGAGCACACATTCCGAACTAACTCATGTAATGCAAAATTGTTTTAAAAAACGACTTCTAAAGAATATTTAATCGACAACTAAAACACTGCTCCAAAACAGCGGTGTTCATGTGGACAAAGCCCTTGACATTCCCTGACCTAGCACGTATCAACGGGCCAATAGTTTGATGAATCAGCCCGGCCGTAGAGTAAAGGAGACGAGGCGATCTGACCTAGTCTGGCGAGTGGCACGCGGGCCCCTGCAGCGGGTCATCGTGGGAATTTGGTCCCGTGGCGCTACTCAAAAATTCGATAATTGCTGACGGCGCATTTATGGTTATTAGCACGAAATTGACGCTCCATTTAAATGTTTCCTTGCTAGATAAATTCTTTAAAAAGTTACTAACATGGAATGGTTTTGTTAGTCAAAATAATATGATAGTGAATATTATTGTTGAACAATTGTGTAGTTATAATCGCAATAAATCAATCAATTATATATCTGACGATTTTAAATTAATCTCCCTATGAAAATCAATCTCTGATAAGAATCTGCAATTACACGGAATTAATATCTCGCCTAGTTTAATACTCAAAACATTCTTATAATAACAACAATAATACTAATTAATAATAATAATAATAATAATAATAATAATAATAATAATAATAATAATAATAATAATAATACCAAAAAGAAATACAACAATAACATGACTAGACCATTATATAATAATTATTCCCGTCTTTCTCATTCTATTAGTTCAATAATTTAACAGATGATGAGAAACAAATAACCCGTCAATAAACACATGACACTCCTTACGTTTCGTTGCGAGGTCAAAATTCTCTTCTCGCCTGTGGCATATGCTGCCCGAAACTGTTCCCGCGCACTGTCACCGTTCACCCGACCTTCAACGAGCACGTCTGCTGGCGAAATGCAGGACTGGTCACCGCTCGGCGGCAGATCGGCATAAGGCCGCGTCGTGCGTCGCCGCTGGTGCGAAACGCCGTCAACAAACGCGCCGCGCCGCGTGCTTCCGCGTCGGAGGCACGCGCGCTTTAGAGGAAGACGCGGCGTCACCGGGGGAGCCTTGGGGAACACCACGTGAGCCGCTCGCGAAAACCGTTTGGAGAAGTTCCGGGCGTCCCCGTGGTAGCTCCCGATTCCAATCAGGATTCCATGCGTGAGCGCAGGCCTGCCCAAAAAGGTGACCCCTAACACCTGACTAGCTGCGGGCATTCGGGTTGTCGTACACAATAGTTCAGTTGTGAGAAGAATAGGTTTGTAGGAGTTTTTATAGCCACCGTCAGTTCAATTTGGCTGGAACTGTTCTCTCAAACATCCAGGCAAATAATTTTTTTTTATTTATAACAAAAAATTTACAATCTATTTTTTTACAAAATAATAAGTAAATATGAT
>BOPP01000063.1:4635942-4661539 GCA_017312745.1 Gryllus bimaculatus
TATCTTGGCGCCCTCGCGGGCGAGCAAGGTAAGACACTACGGAGCTGCGGGCACGATCCGCACACCATAGCGGTCAGGCGAGTACTCAAGGCAAATAATAATTACCTTGTTTTCGTATTATAACATTACAATATTTTTAAAGAGTTTCACAAGATGGAGAAACAGCCCATTCAAAAATAGATCGCTTTTAACCCATTGTCGCCATTGCCCCAGAAATGTGTCTGAAGAAATGTCTGTGAAGATTGTCTTTTGACTGAAAATTTACAATATTTAAATGCCAAGAACAACATTGTAATCAGTTCTGCCAACTCATCTTACACAAACACGACATTCGTGAAAAAAAAATACAGGTAGTGAAATTGCAAATCAAGGGTAACCATTGAGTGAGCAGTACTGATTTTAGTAGTAATGTTCAAATTCTTAAAACTTCTTTGGATACCATGTTAAAGCATGATATTGACGCAGTAACTGTGAATGATAAAGAAAATAATTGAGATAAAGCGCAAGTATCTTCTTTCCGTGTGTGTCATTCCGTTTAAAACTCCTACCCAAAGGTGAAATGAACCAGTTCAAACATACGCTTCCGAACGTCCGCCTCACGAAAACTTCTTTCTTCTCAGTATTTGGTTCTCGAATATCTCGATAGAACCTTTCACTAAAATCGTACTTTATGGAACCTTCAGTACGTAGGTCAGAAAAGCTTTCTTCTCTCGGGGCCGCTCGAAAAATAGAGAAAGACAACAGTGAAGAGAACTCGGGTGAAAAAAAAACTCACGAGAAAGAAAGAAAAAGTAGGTAAAGAAACGAGAGGGGGGAAAAAAGGAATATGAGACGGAGACCTTCTCGAGTCCCTTCATTATTAATTCAGTTGTCGTCCGAGGGTTTTTCTTTCGTTCGAGGAAACGTGAAGTTCAAATATCATGTCCAATCGCCGATCAAGGCTTCCGGGTTCCGGGTTACCTTCCGTGCGCGAGGTTTCCGCCAGTGGTTCGTTCCTTCGCCACCGCTCGCCGCGCCCCCCCCCCCCACCACCACCACTACCGCCTTCATTTTCGTCGCGCGACAGCACACTTTCTGGTTCTCTGGGCCTCTAACGAGATATTTATAACTTTCCAATATTTTCCAATACACGAACGAGATCGTGTGGCGACGTCTTAAAGCGGCACCACTGTACACACACTCAATCATCCGTAAAGTTACTTCCGAAACAATCAGCGATAAATCACTTTCACCGGTCGGCTAGATGTCGCGGTGCGGAACAAGGGGACTCGCGTGAATTTCGCTCGAAAGGAGCAGAAGCGGAGGCGGCGGAGATAGTGACGGTGGTGGAGAAGGTACCTGCGGTAGCGGTGGCGGTCACAGCGAAGGAGAATTGTTGATTTATTGATTGATATTTCTGAGCACGTCAACTGCTACGAAATCCGTTAGTGTAGTGAATGTTTCATTCCGGTACGTGGCGGTGTTCCTCTCCCACTAGATGGTGAGATCCGGTCCAGATTGCAGGAGATTTCCCCTCTAGGAATCTCCAACCAGCGGGACACCACACCAACCGGGACAAGCTCAAAGTTCCCGACTGGTCTCCTGACATCTCTGTATGTAAATGTAGGTGTGTGTGAGTGTGTGTGTGTGTGTGTGTGAGTATGTAAGGGTAAAGGGAGAGCATAGGCCAAGAAAGGCAAGATCGCGCTCAGTCCCTGCGCCTTTTGTTTTGGTGACTCTGGTAATCGGCAGGCATTGATCAAAGAAGACTACTGATCAGAGCGACCGGACACTAGAATTCTCTAGACGGCGGTGATTTCGACCAAGGTATCTAGCTAGTGTCGAAAATCAGCCACCGTCTGGACTTGCACCCTAGGACCTCACTGGCAGGACCACTGCAGAGCAATGGAGAAGAAGAAAGAGTCGACTTTGGATGTGAAAGCAGAAGTATTGCTGCGTCAATGGTGAACGTAAAGGCGAGGGCGGAGAACGTGACGGTGATGCTGAGGTCACTGACGGCGACAGATGTAGAGGTGTAGTAAGTGAAGGCAAATGAGACGGAATCGACTGAGAGTGGAGAGGCGAAGGTGGTGGGAGTGTCGGTGGAGGATGTAGCGGTGGAGAAATGGACTGCCGTGACGGCGACGGTGAAAGAGCCGGAGGAGGCGGTGAAGTAAAAGATGATGATGGAGGTAAAGGATAGAGGTCTGAGTTGGATGTCAAAACAAAGGTGATGACAATGCAGCGATGGTTGATGGAGCTGAGGTGATGGAGGAAAGGTAGCTGTAGCAGTGATGGCGACTGGAAACGGACGACGTGGCTAGGTAGAAGACGGCTATGGAGGTAAAGGAGGCCAACGTTGAATGGAATGGCAGAGGGGGTGACAGCACGTCCGTGGAGATGGATGCAGTTCCGAAGGAAAAGACGGTGCTAGCGACAGAAGCGTGCGTAGGTGGCGATGGAAGTATAGACGGCGATGAAGGTAAATGAGTTCACGATTGATGCGAGGTTCGGGTGGAGATTGCAAAGGCGGCGGCAAAAATGTAGTTGAAGTTGGACTGGAGGGAGTCGGAAGCCGTGGCAGCAGGTGGCGCGGGAGAAAAGAGCAGTGATGGCGAGAACGCTGGCGGAGGCGGTGGAGGCAGAAGAGACAGAGAAGGCGGAGGAAGCTGCGAAGGAGGCGATGGAGGCAAAGAAAGCGGAGAGGGCGGAGGAAGCGGAAGAGGCGGAGGAAGCAGAGGAGGCGGTCGAGGAAGAGGCGTTGAAGAACGTGGTAGAGGCAGCGGAGGAAGTGGTGGGGGTGGAGGAGGAGAAGAAGAGGGAGCGGGAGAAGCGGAGGTGGCAGAAGAGACGGACAAGGCGGAAGAAGCTGCGAAGGAGGCGGAGGAAGTGGAGGGTACGGAGAAAGCGGAGGGTGCGTTGGAAGCGGAGGGGGCGATAGAGGAGACGCGGGAGGAGGCGTTAAAGAAGGAGAAGGGGTGGAGGCAGCGAAGGAGATGGCTGCGGCGGAGGAGGGGTGAAGAGGGAGGTGGAGGAAGGGGTGGGGGTGGATTGGTGGAGGCGGAGGAGGCAGAAGAGACGGAGAAAAAAAGCTGCGAAGGAGGCGATGAAGGCGGAGGGAGCGGAGGGAGCTGATGAAGAGGAGAAGGCGGGGTAAGGAGGTGTTGGAGGAGGTGGAGGGGAGGAGACGGAGGAGGTGGAGGAAGAGCAGGAATCGGTGGATAGGTGAGGCGGCGGAGGCAGAAGAAACAGAGAAGGCGGAGGAAGTGGGGGCGGTGGAGGAGGGGGAGGCGTTGGAATCAGGGGAGCCAGAAGAGACAGAGGACGTGCTGGAGGCGATAGAGCCGGCGGAGGAGGCGCAGGAAGTGGCAGCTGTGGCGGCGGCGGCGACGGGAGCGCGACCTCGCCCGCGCCAAAACGACGCTTTCGGCGCAAATCGCGCTTGAACCGCGCGGTGACCGGCGCCGAGAGGTACCTCGCGCCAAACAATCTCCCCTTGAAAGCGACAGGATGTGCCTCAACGCGACGCGGCGGGACGCGAAAGCGCAGCGGAGCAGTGGGCGGAAATGCGGTGGCGCCGGATTCAGGTTCGAGTAACAGAGGTTAACAAAAGTGCCCATTTATTAGGGTACCAATTCTTAAGATGAACCTTCTTTTTGTGTGACGTCATTATTGTCTCGTTTATTTTAACCCTTGAAATAACGTTTTTTAAATGAATAAGTCATGAATTTTCTAAAAATTTGTATATATGAATTAAATATTACAAGATAAAAGGATATTTTGAACATTTCATAAAAAAATAACCAGATTCTGAATTATAAAATAAGTTTTGCTCACTTTGAATAAAGCTACGGAACGTTGTGTCTGATATAAAGCAATTTCATGGCGACTCAATAGGTTGATATAAAAGATTTTGCGAGAAATACCACCAAAAACCAAGACGAGTGATGTAGCCACTGAACGTCATGGGTTCTAGTTAATGACGGGGAACCATAGTCATGAAAAGCACTTTTAGAATTCACGACATGGTCTTAGAGGAACGGATTTTATTTTAATTGCGAACATTTTGAATGCAAAATTATTTTTAAATTTGCAATTTTTGCTTGTAAGTTTCCTTCAATTTAAGGACTTAAACAAAAAACGCTATTATGAGAGCACGCAAAGGTAATGTACTAACAAATGAAATTAGCTTGTTCCGTCTTTTTATCGAAAGTGTTTCAGTATCGCCATTAGAACAAAAACTGTAGAAAACCTTAAATTTTCGCTCACGGATCAGTTCGTTGAATATCGATGGCAAATGTCCTGAAAGTGATATGGTGAAAGAAGTAGAAACGCATGTCGTATGACACGTGGATTCCTCTAATATTGCTATTCACGATTTCTGAACTCCTACGCTCAATGAGGATCAACTGCAATTTAGTGGTCAGTGGGGCTTCACTGGCGGAACTAACGGCGACCATGACATCAGAAGGACTTTCTCCTTACCATGCCCTGATTGACTAAGGAAGTGAGCTTTCGTATTGAAATATAACCAGAAATAGGAAGAGCTATACATTTTTCCTGTGTGAAAGCAGTTTGATTGCACGTCTTGAGATAATTGTTATTATGTCAGATTTGTGTGGGGTATAAAATAACTTTTGTATTATAATCAACCAGCAATAGTCTCTAAACTTTTGCGGTATTATCTGACAAATAAAATTTTTAATCTAACGATTGCAAACTATGTACGAATGACTTGAATGAATGCTCGAAAACCAGTAAAAAATAAATACGGGTACTAACTAGTGAAAAGACGAGCTAAAACAATTGTTGATAGTTAAATGATCGAAAATTGGAAGACTGTCAATCATCAAATACTGCATACTTACACAACAGCATACATCATACGTTAAAATATACATACAAATGATAGTTTATCAAATGTGTTCAATTACAAAACACAATGTGTATTATCTATCACAACGATACGTTCTAACTTTTCGGAATCAAATATCACTTAAATTTAGAACTCTTTTGGAAAAAGCTAATAGTAATTTTCATTCCCCCATAAAACTGGTAGTTAAGAAACGTTTAAAAGATACGCGTACATGTTACTATTGGTAAATGCACAAAAAAGTACTTCCTCGGCAGTTTGTGCAAACTACGCAACGGTGCTTTAGCGAGTGGATCGCCCTTTTGCCCCAACGGCAATTGGGATTTTCGCTCGCCGGGCACCACCCCTACTGACGAGATCCACCAACACGAGCGCGTTAACTTTTGTTCCACCCGGGGGGGGGGTAAGGCGCTTAATATATCGAATATATCTAAACGCAGTTCGATTTAAACTAATCCTTGACCGCGCGCGGCGTATAAAATTCGATTAAACGTTGTTGCGCCCGATTCAACCAATATTGTGGTTGGACCCGTGCGTCACTTTTCATCAGATAGTTTACAGATGAAGCATCCCCTCCGGGAAATGTAAACAGAGCGATTCACGACAGCCCTATTTCGACGCCCAACAAAGTGTAATGGGACAACATTTATTCAATTACCGAGCGCGCCCTACATCGCGGCCGCCGGCGGAGGGCTCGCTCCGAGCGCAAATCCAGGGCCGAGTGGTCTGCGCTTTTAGTCGAAAGCCCCCGGTGGCGCCACCTCCTCCCCGCGCCAGTCAGTCGGTCGAGCGGTCGGTCGGGCGGTCGAATGGTCGGCTGGTCGGTCGGTGATCCGGGGCGAGCGGGGCCGTTCCGGGAATTCCCAATTGTTTCGCGCGACGGTGCGGAGGGAGCGCGCCGCACGGCCCATTCGGCAAACAAGAGATCCGCCCACGCGCCGTTCGATTGTCTCGGCTGCAATGGCCGCGGGGGCCGGGGCGGGGGCGGGGCGGGTGGAGCGGGCGATGGCCGTGACGATAGTAATGCCTGGGGGGATTCAGCTGGTCAGCAGATATGGGTGACAGAGGGGCAGGGAGGTGGGGAAGTGGGGAGGCAGGTAGGTGAGGAGACGGAGAAGACAGAGGGCGGGGATTGACGCGATGGCGGGAAGCGGGGAATTGGAGAGATGGGATGACAGTGCGGCGGGGAGGCCGGGGAGCAGATCGGCTGGGTGGTGTGGAAGCTGGGTTGCTGTGATTATTTCGTGAATGTGGGCGCTGGGCGTCAACTGCTATGGACATTAGCCCCGGGAGGTGACGGTGCTCTTCCTCACCAGATGACTAACCTGCAAGTCGCTTTGCTTGTGATTTCTTCCTCCAGGTATCTCCCTCAACGTGGCACTGACCTACCCAGAACAAGCTCCTGCCGTATGTGGAACTGTAGTTCATGTAAGAGTAAGCAGGGACGCTGTGAGTAGGGGCCGCAGGGCGGAGGGGAGCCTATGATACTAGACCTGAAGTGACATGTCGTTGTAGTATTAGTGCTGTAGAGGAACGGGAAAGAATGAGGCGGGGAGGAAGAAAGCGAAGAGGTAGCAAAGCTAGGAGGTAACGAAGCTAGGAGGCGAGGCGGCGGCATGGCACAAAGGGAAACGCACGTACCGGAGTTGGTCTTGGCAGCAGGAGTGACAACGGAGAGCAGCCAGGTGACTTGTAGATGGGAGGAGGCCCAAAACATGGACAGCGAGTCGAACAGAAAGAGCAAGCGTGGAGGCATCCGCACGTCACCGAATAAACTATAAAACACAAAGCCTCTGAAGAAGACGGCAAGCCAGCCAGGAGATGGCAAGACCGCGAGTGGGCTGCCGCAGAGACAGGCCGGGCAAGGGAGCGGGTAGTGGATGAGCGGTCAGTAAGTAAACGGTTGGTGAGTGACGAGGGACTGCGGGCAGTCCGCCGTAGGCAGAGAGGTGACGGTCGCGAATGGGGCAGTTCGAGTGTGGGCGCGTGATTGCCGAGCGAAATCGGCCAAAGATCGGAGCGGATTTAGCGCCCCCGTCGCGACCTCCGCCCCCGCCGGCGCTCTCGCTTCAGGGCCCGAGCATCGGTCCGCGGTGGTGGACGGGTCGGGCCTATTGAGTGCAGACCGACTGGAATGGGTCAATGCGAATCATCACCGAACGAATATGTGAAGCAAATTTTCCCCAAAAATGTGGAATCGCATACGACGTAAATTATTAATGTTACTTAATTTATTTATTTCATTGTAGAACGCTGTTCAAATTCGTGTTCATAAGCGACCACAATCATTCAATCAATCAGCGAGTGATGTTTATTTTTTCAATTTTCAAAATAATTAAGGAAATGTTTTCAAAAATGGTGCTTTCTGAATTGTCTTAGCAAATGTTTCATGTAAACTTTGCTTGAATACAGAGACGTTATCTTTAAAACTAAATCACATTGAAGAAGGAAACAAAAACAAATGGTGTATTTAAGAATAAAAAAGTCATCTAAAAATGCATTATGGCTCGGATATTTCTGCTTTCTTACAGTCATGCTCTTCTAAAAACAAAAATTAATTTCTATCATTTTCCACTCCTTTACGGGATTCCTACAAAAGTCGAAAGTTGTATTGAAAATGAATACATTGTTAACGACCATTTTTGTCAAGCCATGCTTATTTTCTCCTCTTTTATCTATGAATTAAATGCTTCATGTTCTGAAAATTGTGCTCTTTAATTACGAGTTAATTAATACTGGTTATGTAGGCGCGTATTGGTGAAAGTATGCTAAACGTTCTACTGCGTTGCACATTACAGTCTTTTTGGAATAATTTTGCCCTTTGGTATTTACTTTACAAAAAGTGATTGTTATGTAATTTTTTAGAAACAGGAACAATTTTCTTTAGACAAAATGTTTTTTAGGTCCTTGAACCCTAAAAGGTTGTTTTCTCAATTACAAAACACATCTATCCCCCCGAGAAAACATTACCGTCAAAAATGTACATACGACGTTCACAAAAACTGATATTTTACAATCGACGATGCCACAGACCCTCGAAATTCAGATATCCGTTTCAAATGCAGTGTACTTTACATGAAGACCCTATGTTATTTCCCAAACTTTCTCAAAAATGTGTTTTTCAAACTTTGCCTTTAATTTCATTGCTCAAATAGAGCAAAGTACGTTTATTAAATTTGAGAAAGTTCAATTTTCAATGAAACCTCTAATTTGTGTAAAATTTTCAAAGTTTAAAAGAATTTGCCGTTTTCCTACAACTACATTGTTAACGATAGAGATGTTTTTTATGTTAAATTTATTCTTTAAACTTAGATATGTATAAAATTCCATCTCTAGTTTAAAAAATATGTATTAGTTTCTGGGTAATTTTGAGGGAAATTGGATTGGTCAACAGTATTTTCTCAATTTTTTACACGAATAGAGCAGTGTGCGCTTAGAAAAAAGGCAGAGGTTGATTTACATTACAACCTCAGAATCTTCGAAAATCGAAAATGTTCTACTTCTTCTTTTATGTTTCGGGTGGGTAAATACACCACTTATGCCCGCAGCTCTAAAGGGTAAGTTATGGACTTGGAAACGTAAGTATCTTATTTCAGTCCCAGCCTCAATCAATATTTTTGCGGGTTGAAAATACTTGCGGGCTCACGTACAATAAAACATTACATAACCGTTATGAGTGAATCCACAAAGTATGTGATGTAGAACCACTTGTTGCGGGTCGAAGAAGTCGCCGAAGTCGTGGGATTTACTAAACTATCTAAGCACTTACGTGTTTTTATATAGAGTGAGGTACTTCAGGTGAAACTCACACAAACATACCATCGTCGTTTCTCTCTCTGTGAGTCATCAATGTCTCACATGTCGTTGTGGCTGAGAAACATTTCGATACTGCACAACAGTTTCTTGACGATTTCTATTATTGTCTAATCTCCAGATTGTATTTAAAATGAGTCGAAGCGTTTAAAAATGTTTCAAAGTATTGCTGATAAAAATATTTTTTCGATACAAACAATGCAAAATAAATGTGTGAATTGGTGAAAATGGGAACAACTCTAAATTTCGCAGTCCTGCAATGGCACCCGACATAGTCACTCGGCTGGCAGAATTTCAGCACATTCGCTAATACGTTAATGACCTCGCGAATCTATAATAGTGCTCTGAGTTTTGAAAATTCGCAGAAAGTTGGGTTGACATAATGACTGTCACGAATTTTAAACAATACTCTTTATGCATGTTTCGTTTCTGAGCCTAAAACTGTGAAGAAATTATTTATTGTTTAATTGTATGACAAGGAGGTGTTTCTTTGTAGTTCAAAAAGATCTGGTAATCACACTATTTATAACTTCATTCGAACTCTATCGTATAAAAATCAATATCAAAATATCAATATTTTAGATACGTTAACCGTTGGTAGACAGTAACAGTTATAACACACAAAGAGATCTTTAAAAACACAAAAATAATAATTATTTCCAGTTAAATATCAACCACACCGTCATTTGTTCTCTCTCCCCCTTCCTCCGTCTCCTCTCCGTCCCAATCACCCCTCTACCACCGTCCTCTCTCCCTCTCCCTCCACCAGTCTCCCTCACATATAAAGAAGTTTATTTAAAACATTCAGATGTTTTTTACGTTATCTTTAAACCAATTACAATGATTCTTGTACGAAGAAACATCTCAGGAATTGCATTTACTTTTGAAATCGTGTCTGAGTAGGACGTTATGTTCAGATTCCTAAACTAATAACATACGATACGGGAGTCATAAAATGAAAGAGGTAAGGCAAAAAGTACGTGAAAGAATATTGATATAATATCTCACAAATTAAATGCAAACTCTTAGACATTAAATCACACACGGACAGTTCTCTTCACTTCACCGAAAGTGATTCCAAAATATATTGTTTTGTTAGGCCACCAATCAGAGTTCCCTACTGCACCTCATCGATTGCTACAGTTTTATAAATATTTGTCGCTTTAAAATCTTGAATAATAAGCGTCTGCGTGCTGCGTGTGTTATCTAATTCCTATTAACTTTTCAAGTGGCAAGCCAATTAAAAACAGAATTGCCATGGATATTGGACAACGCGTGGACACTCCGACTCTTCAATTAACGATTTTCTCTGGAACGGTACTTTTTAAGGTCAGAGCAAACGCGGAACTGTGCACAACTGCAGCGAAACGTTGTATGTTGGTGCCGTCTGCGCGGGCAATTCATTTTGTGGCATCGCCGCCAAATGCAGTCGATCGTAAAGCGCTTAATTGAAAATGAAAAAATATTGAATGATTCGGTAGATTGAAAGTAAGGGCATTTCATATTCCATTCAAATCAAAATGTGTTTTAGTAAGCCAATGGGAATTGGCAAAAGAACACGTTTCCTTCGTTTTATTGTCCACGTTTTCTGGAGAATACCGAAGAAAATTAATAAGAATATGAATATAAAGGAACAGTTTTGAGGTTGAAACAAATTCGAAACGTATACGTAATGAAAAAAATTATTCCCATATTTGGAACAAACCACACGCTATTTTTACTACGATACTTCATAGATAAAACCTCAAATTACTCATATGTTTTTATTATGATTTTCGGGGTGGGGGTAGTCTCTATCCCTCATATCAATACCATATTATTTCCATAGCGTCGCGCCTCATCTGTATCTGAGCGTGAAATATGCGAAATTCGTCAATGTGTGAAATTTAGAAACTGTATCCCTACGCTCACAACAATCGTGAAAGCACCAAATGAGGCCACATGTTTTCATGAGTGTATTCTCGTATGTAATGGTTCGAGACCGAAATGGCCTTAAAAACTAACTCAACATGACGTTTGGGAACTGAGGAGGACTTTTTCACAGAAAATTGCTCCCAGAAGTGCAGTTGGTACCGCGAGAGGCCCTGGTAAGATTTTCAGGCGCCGATATATGAAGTTGGGAAAGAGTTAAGACAAAAAGGAAAAAGGTGGTCTACAGGCAAACTGAATAGGAAACTAATACAAGTCTTCTCCGGCACTTCAAGGATTAGGTTATTAGAACCTGTTCTGGTGCTCTCTTCTTCCATGGTCTTCCGTGGCCGATGACATTAGATCATTGTTACGCCTGCCTTATAAAATGAATCTTTTGAATGAATTAGTGAACGTTCTTCTCAACGGGGCTCGTTAAAAATATTCATTTTATAAGGCAGGAGATGTACCAATGACCTTACGTCATCGGCCACTACGAAAAAATCGAAGTATATGCATCTGTAGTCCACTGCGAGTGCTTGCAGTCTGTCTGGAATCCTTCGTAGATGTTCACTTATTTCTCTTCAGTTGCTCCAACATCGGCTGGGCGTCAACTGATTTCAATGCAGTGCCTCTCACCGGGAGGTCCTAGGTTCGAGTCCCGACAGTCGCAGGATTTTCGACACTAGCTTGACCGCTAGGTCGAATTCAGTCGCTCTCTGGTAAGGAATTCTCTCAGTCGGCTGCTCTGATCTGTAGTTTTCAGTGGTTTCTCCATTCAACACCAGGCGAATGCGGGAGCAGTACCCTAACAAACGGGCCACGGACCGCACGCGAATTTTCCGTCCCCTTCCTTGTCCTATCCTCACCCCTTACACACGCTTCTCTAACATGCACTACACTAACATATTGTATATGCTGATAGACCGGGCGGGAGTTTAGAGCTTGTTCCTTTGGGGTGGTGCCCTGCTGGTGGGAGATACCTGGTTGGGGAAATTTGCACTAGCCGACGGTAGCTCGGCACCCGGTCTCGCCACCCAGCGGAGAAAGAACAACGCTACCTCCCCAGAAAAAGCATGTACTACACTTACGAGACTAATGGTCTTAGCTGTTGACTCGCCCGGAAAAACAATCAAACAATCCAGAAGTGATGCGACTCCCAATTCCTTCCTTCTCTCAATATTTTTTATATAAAATTATATAGCTATTAGTGTTTTTCATGAATTTCATTTCTGCTGCTTGTATTCTGAAATTATCTTTCTTTGATGTTGCTCAGGCTGCTGAGAAAATATGTCATTTTGTAGCACCACTAGTGGATTTTAATACTGATTTGCTTAATCTAGCCATTTTATAACCATCATGGGAAGATATATTTTTTTAATAATCCTACTTTGTTTATTGCTGGGAGAATTTTAAATTAAAATATCATCAATATATCTGGCATTAAATTTGAAATTGAAGCAAAACAAGGCGTACTAAAACATCATCTAAGTATAAATAAAATGTATCTAGTGGAAGTGAAGCATGTCCAAGTAGTTTTCATGTGTTATCAGATTTATATTGAATTTGGTAAGCCTTCCGGCAAATAACCTTTGAGACTATTAAAATTAAAAATTATATACACCGCAAATTATAAACTATATGCACTTTAAACTTCACTAGACGATCACAACGATAACAATAAAAAATGTGAAAGTGGGATGTGATTTTGAAATATATAATTGTATATAAATAAAATAAACATTACTTTTCTTCGTATCTACCTATACAATGTACATCAAATAATCTTGAACTTTTATTATGCTTTTACGTTAATTCAAAACACTACTCAAATGTATTCACATGTCTTAAAACTTTAACGAACTTCACTGCACATGTTTGCTCCTAGACTAACGATTTTATGGCCACTCGGTTGGTATAGCAACGGGATTTAATTGATAATGAACCTACGTACTTAATTTTCCGCAACAAATGAACGGGAAACAAGGGTTCTAGAATTGACGAGGCATCCTATTAAATAGATAAAAGCCACCATTTCAGCGAATTGGATAAATAGAATGGTTCGCGATCACAGGCTGCGGGGAACTAGTTCAGTAAACATTTGTTTATGGTACGAAAGCGCACTAATGAAAATCATCTTACTAAACTGGGACACAGCTTTTTCATACTAGGTTTTTCCCAATCAGTGTAGATGCACTTTTAGAATTGTCTGATACGATTGAAAAACCAATTGGGACAGGTAATGAATTAATACTAAAGTATTATGTCAGGGGAGGGTTCTGGAAAGGTGCGAGTATTTTGATAAGTACACTAATCACTATAAAGAATTAGAATTTTTTTTCCAAAATATTATCAAGACCCCTTAATATAATTATTTCTGACAATCGTACTTCAGAAGAAAAACCCTAAAAACGAAACTTTCAAATTAATTCCAATATAATAATTCATATGTTTGAAAGTGAACGTGAGATAATCTTGGAAACAGTTTTTTTTACTATTGCTAAACAAGCCTCGTTTCATGACAAATTTTTATTCGAGATAATATTGTTAACAAACCTGTTAAGCAGGAGGGAAGTGATGGCTAGCGCAGAATCCAACCACTACTGGCACTAATTTCGCTCCCAGGCCAATTCATGTGAAATTTGTGGTGACCAAAGCGTACATTCGGCATGTTTTCGGCACGTTATCCCGTTCCCCATCATTCTCATTTCATCATTTATCTGTCATCAATCATTTCGGTAACGTTATCGCTATCATCTACTCATTCATAGGCTTCATTGACTTGAGATGGACATAACTAGATAAATAGAGGATTAAGACGCACGAAAAGGAGGCAATGTGCAAAAATTCGTATAAGATGTAAATAAATACCGACAAACCATAAAACTGTTCACGTCGGATTAAACTACAATGAAGTTTGTGGAAATTGCAATACCTAGAAGGAATGATCGGAATCGCTTCAAAATCGGTGAATGTGTTATCCCTGTGTCCTGTGTATCCATAGGAAGTAATTGAATTTGCATCGACATGGCGTGCACCCAGCGAACTCTTTAGTATGACAGGCCAGGTCAGTGTTACGACACACTTCGGCGGTGTAGATGCGCCAAACGACGTGGAAACGTGCAAGCAAGTGTCGATATGCCTCGTTGAGGCCAAAGGGCGCAATATCGGCATCTGAACGAGTTTTCTCGGGGCCGAATGATCGATCTACAAGAATCGTGACGTAGTGGTTGAACGTGGCAAGCTGCCACAACAGTGATGCGTGTGTGGAATCCGTGGATAGAGGAGGGCCGTATACAGTGACGAGCGGGTGCTGGAGCACACAATGAGACCACTGCGCGAAATGGCAGCCATATTGTCCGCTTAGCCGTAACTGACAGAACGGAATCGTCCAAAGTGGTGGCTCGACTTTGGAGCACTGCAACGGGTGTGGTCATGTCTGCGCCGACGATGCGACGCCGTCTGCTGAGAGCTGAACAGGTGGCACGCATACCGCTCCGGCGGATTCCGCTGACCATAAACCACCAACGCCTCAGATAGCAATGGTCACATGGTGTGTTCACGGGTATGCGGAGTGACAAAATGCGCGAGTTTTCGGCAGAAAAACACATATTACAGGGCCTTGGTAACGAAAAGTGGATAAATCTAGTTGCTAAACTTAGGGAAGGAAATCTGGTATAGCCAGAAACCATGTTTTGTGGGTCCTTGATACCAAAGAATTTAATATCTGGAAAACGACTGTGTGTCCGTCCGTCTATGAACAACGCTAGCGGCTAAACCGTTCAGCCGATTTTCTTTAAAATTAATATTCCCCAATCAATTTGGCTGATATCGCGGCCCCTTGATTTGAAACCGATGTTTTAATTTTGGAGGGTATTTCAAATGAAGCCGCTGGGACATTTTCCAAATGGCTTCATCGTGTTGATTAAATTTTGTTGCTGGATGGTAAAGGACGTTTACAAGAATGGTGCAGGTCTCATTTTTGTTGAAAACACTAATTTTTCGAAAATTCAAAATATTTTTGGCGTCTTCTCCCAACTGCAATTATGAAGATGAAGATGTTTTACCTTAATGAAATCTGTTCCTTAAAGATAGATGAAATAAGAACATGTACAATTGTCGAAAATATGAATTCTTCTTGCGTAACACCAGCACCGCTGGTTTACAAGTATAATTGTTTCGTCAGCACCCATCGAAAAATTTTGAGCCAGTTTGTAAAGTTCTGAGGTAAATACATTGTTTTCTAACATTGCTAACATTTTAATATTGTCTGTAAATGACATTTACGTTTTTTTCATACACAATGTTCACCGAATACGTCCCTACGATACATTATACAGCGCGCGATGCGTTCCTAATCACTGATATAGGAATAAACTCACTTCCGATACGCTCCTGTCGCCTCCAGTTAGAATGTGACAATTCCCTACCGGGAAATCGTTAATGGTTAATATATCATGATCATTAATTGCTAACGACAAACCGTTAATGATTGATAAGGTATCACTAATTACATATCGTCTCGTGAAACTCAATACCCAAACCAGAGGAGAGAGAAGGGCTGTATTCCATTGACCACGCAGAACACGTTTACTTTGCATATCGTTTAGTATGCAAGGCACGATTTTCTAAAAATGCAAAATGCACCTGATTACACCAGTCGAATTCTAATATTATGCATTAATACGTTATTTTGATATGAGATCTAATGGATGAGATATTTTCGAACACTGAAATACAAAAGGCGACTACTACATTCGACCTTCATATTTAACGAGATATTATCAAAATATCATAAATGAAAATTATTCTAAATAAATAAAGATAATAATTCATAATGTAATTGAGATGCAAGGATTTTGTGTTGTTTGGGAATTATCTTGGTAAAGTTCTCGAAGAAACTCATATGTTTATTTTCACTTCAATTTTTATTCGGACGCCAATGGATTAAGAAAAACTCAATTACATATATATATATATATATATATATATATATATATATATATATAACAGTGATCAGTTTCTTAGAAATAATTATGACTTATGAGTTATTCATTTTCTACGTACATATCTCTCTTAAGAATGAAAGATAATTTATCTCTACATTGGACTTCGTCGTATTCTACTTACGTAGTACAGAGAACGTATTCTATGCTGCAGCTAAAGCTGTAGGTTTTCGACGGACAACTAGTTTTATTCAGTACCCATAATAAAAAGAAGTTCTGGAGTAAATATTAGATCAATTGGATTCTTTATTGTCGATTCGATTCTCTCCGAAGTTTACTTATATGTTTCGCAAGAATTAAATACAAATAAGTCTTTAGCAGTGTAAATACCATAGCGTTTTAAACCCAGGAGCGGCCCACCAACACCATCGCATTGCGCCGTAAGGGCATTTCTCTCCTTCCTCTTGAAAGCGCTTCCACCAACAGCGCTCCACGTCAAAGAGCAACGACCGACTCCGCTCATGTCACAGTATTCCCAAACAAATGCAGAAAGCGCAGAAACAGCGCCGAGACGGCGCCGCGGCAGAGGTCCCGAGGCGGACGCGGGCGGAGAGCACGTGGCAGAGATACTGACACACCCCACTGCCACACTGACGCATTCCCTGCAAAGGGAAGTGAACCTTCCGGACGGAGTGTCGAGGCGCGTGGGAGCCGGGTGGAAGCGTGGGGGCGAGATGAGTATCCAGATCTACACACCCCCACGCATCGTTATACGTTGGCGGCGTGGGGTGGGCGGGCGTGCTGGGCGTGGGCGTGGGCGTGGGAGGGGCGCAGCGGCGCTGGGGGTGGGCGGGCAGCGTGGGGCGGGGGGACGGCGTCGCGCGTCGGGGAAGAGGAGAGGAGCGCGGCTGCAGTGCACGGACGCGGACGCGTGCAAAGGAGATGCAGATGCCTTGTGCTATGGGAGAGCCAGTATATTGCAGAGAGAATATTAAGTTTGATTGATCAGGTTACATGGAATGAAATACCTAATGTGCAGCATGTTTCAACTATCATATTATTGGATTACTAATTTAAAATAAGTAATCAAATATTAATTAGATGTATTGTTATATTGTTTAGAAAAGTCATTATATTGAAATTAAATCATCTACTTATCTTCAACTTATAATACCGTGCGTATTATTGAAAGTAAAGTACTAGTTCAAATTAAACTAGTTCAAGTTAAATACAAGTATTTAAATTCAGTATGTCTCACAAGTAGACAATGTAATTTATAATTTAAGCAGCTTAGATTCATGCAATAATTCTGTTTACCTGAACGATTCTTTTGTTGTATATAAACTTTGGATTTTTGTATCTGTGTTCTTTATTGTAATATTTTTCGAGTATAATGTAAACACTATTACAGTTGTAACTCACCTCCGGACAACTGAGCACCTGTAAACAATAAAAGTATTACTATTATTATTACTATTATTATTACTATTATTATTAGTAGTATTATTATTATTAGCATTATTGTACTGAGCAATCTAAGTTAAACTAAGAACTAACCTCTTTTAATAAAATTATATATTAAAATAATTAGCCCCAGCGAAAAATGTTTATTGACATTCAATAAATAAGAGACAGTTACACAAAGAAGTTAACGAAATGAAATGATGTCTTTAATTGGATTGTTGGTGAATATTGATACCTGACAATATCTTTATTTATTTATCAAAAATGATGTTTTATCAAAGCCTTCTTTCTGAGTGCCTTCTCACTTAAAAAATTCTTGGGTCGAAGCTGACGAGAAGTATACGAGGAAATACACCGCAATTCTTAAGTGAAACAATTACAAAAGTGTTATTGGTTAATTCTGCAAAGGGAGTCTGACAAATTAAAGCTGTCGTGTACAATAAAATGCATAATAAATTAGAAATTTCAACAAAGATAATGCAGAGGGAGCGCATTATTAGTTAGGAACATATTATGAGCAGGCTTTTCAAGGAGAACGGACGAGATAGCAGACAAATGTGAAGAATGAAGGGAAGAGGAATGTTGCACGCATGAAAAGATCAGAACAAAGCGAGAAGAATATGAATTCACGGATACTAGGGGTAGACAAAGGACAAATGAGCTTAGAGGATGGAATATGGTAGGGAAAGAGGGTAAGAAGGAGTCCAGAAATTGGGAGTTGGTCTACGAAAAGGTAAGTGTGCAACACTAATGAATGCGCAAAGACAATGAAAAAGGAGGATGCTGTGAAGAAGATGAAAGGAAGCAGGAAGAGCATATGGCAAGGCAGGAGGATCGGAGTGGAGAACGAAGAAGGGATAGAAGGATAGGAGTTGGCAATAGCCAACACCGATATCGGCGAGAGTACAGACAACGCCTTTCGCAAGTGGTTGAAAAGCCTGGAATTTGAAACACGGCGCGTCGAAGAATCAGATCAGAGATGTATGCAGTTTTCAGGATCACTTCCAGACAAATGCCAGGGTACCACTCTTTACAACGGCTGAGGAACCCGCGCGATATTTTCTTTCCCATTCCGAACCCTCCATCCTCACTATCCCATAGCCATCCCATCGACGTCCCCGCTGCAATGAAGTGCCGTGGGGGAGTAATTCCTGACCTGAGCGGCATTCGCCGCCGCGAGGAAACCTTTCCGATCCTGCCACGGCGCGCGACTGGCGCTGAGAAAAAAGACACAAAAGAGCACGGAAGTTGGCAAACGAATGCCAGGGCAAGGGCCCGGCGAGGGTCCTGGCCGGTGACAAAAGCGATAGGTGGCAGACGGGAGGCCGGAGCGCGAGTTGGCAAACGCGCGAGCGCGGGAGGGCGAAGTGGGAAGCAGAGATCGCCATGTCACCGCCACTGCCTCCGCCTCCGTCTCCGGCGCTACCGTTGCCGCCTCAGCCTCTGCCTCCTCCTCTGCCGACACCCCCGCCTTCGCCCCGCCTACACCTCCACCCGTCTCGTCTCCCTCCTCAATCCCCTCTCTCTTCTGTCTCCTCCTCCCCTCTCTCCTCCCCCTCCTCCTCCTCCCCTCCTCTCCTCCCCCTCCTCCTCTTCCCTCCTCTCCGTTCCTCCTCCTCCGTGCTCCTCCTCCGTTCCTCTCCTCCGTTTCCCCTCCTCCGTTCCTCTCTCCGTCCTCCTCCTCCGTTTCCCTCCTCCTCCGTTCCTCCTCCTCCGTTTCCTCCTCCTCCGTTTCCTCCTCCTCCGTTTCCCTCCTCCCTCCGTTTCCTCCTCTCCTCCGTTCCTCCTCCTCCGTCTCCTCCTCTCCGTCTCCTCCTCCTCCGTCTCCTCCTCCTCCGTCTCCTCCTCCCTCTCCTCCCTCGTTTCTCCTCCTCCTCCGCTCCTCCTCCTCGTCTCCTCCTCCTCCGTCCCTCCCGTCTCCTCCTCCTCCTCTCCTACCTCTCCGTTCCTCCTCCTGCTCTCCTCCTCCTCCGTCTCCTCCTTTCCGTCATCTCCTCTTCGTTCCTCCTCTTCCGTCCTCTCTCCTTCCTCCTTTCCCGTCTCCTCCCTCTTACCGTCCCTTCCTTTCGCTCTCACTCCTCCGTCTCCTCCTCTTTCCGTCTCCTCCTCCTCCGTGTCCTCCTCCTCCGATCTCCTCCTCCTCCGTCTCCTCCCTCCTGTCTCCTCCTCTCCGTCCTCCCTCCATCGTCTCTCCTTCCGTCTCCTCCTCCTCCGTCTCCTCCTCCCTCCGTTCTCTCCTCCGCCTCCTCCTCCTCTCTCTCTCCTCCTCCTCTTCGTCTTCTGACCTCTCCGTCTGCTCCTTGCCTCGTTTCTTCCACTCCTCCTCTCCGTCTCCTCCTCTCCGTCTTCTCCTCCTCGTCTCTCCTCCTCCAGTCTCCTCCTCCCTCCGTCTCCTCCTCTGCGTCGTCTCCCCCTCCGTCCCCCCGTCCCCTCCGTCTCCTCCTCTCCGTCTCCTCTCTCCGTTCTCTCCTCGCCTCCGTTCCTCTCTCCTCTTCCGTCTCGCTCTTCCGTTCTCCTCCTCTTCGTCCTCCCTCCGTCTCCTCTCTCTTCGTCCTCCTCCTCTTCGTCTCCTCTCTTTCGTCTCCTCCCTCCGTCTCCTCCTCTCCGTCTCCTCCTCTTCCCGTTCCTCCTCTCGTCTCCTGTCTCCTCCTTCTCCCCGTCTCTCCTCCTCTCCGTCATCTTCCTACTCCTCTTCCGTCTCCTCCTGTCTCCTCCTCCTCCGTCTCCTCCTCCTCGCTCTCCGCCAACCGACGCCACTCCTCCACCGCCCACATGCCCGCCGTCCGGTCCCCGTCCCGCTCCGCTTTCGCCCGGCTCCGGTTCCCGCCTCCGCCTCCGCCTCCGCCTCCGCCTCCGCCTCCGCCTCCGCCTCCACCTCCGACTCCACCTCCACCTCCACCTCCGCCTCCGCCACCACTTCCACCACCAACGCCGGGGGATTCCGGATGACGTCCCGGCCTCGCTTCGAGCACCTCCCTCCCCTCCCCTGCCCTGCCCAAGCGAGGCCCTTTCTCGCGCAGGATGCTGCTTCGCCGCCGCGGGCGAGATGCACGCGATAGCGGCGGTGGATCACGGCGGCGGCGCTGGCGCTGCCTGCCCGCCCACTCGCTGGCCCGCCGCCGCCTCCTGCACTCCGCTCGCGGGCGGATGAACGACGGCGAGGAAAACGCTTCGCGGGAGGCAGCTCTTTTTGAAGTTCAAGGTTAATTGGACATCCAAGTAAACATGCTTCGGAAGAGGAGATATCGGAGACATTAAAAAACTACACCAACACGTCGTTAGTACGTGATCGATGAAGCAAAAAAAGGAATTACTTCGATCCAGATAAGTATTCAGAGGGAGGGGAACAAGGGCGCCATTTCACTGAGTGTGGAAAAAGAACCATCAAATTTTGGTTTTAATCAAATTGGAATTAAATTTTAAAAAACGTGTCACGCTGTATAAAATGGCAATTTCTGTAAGACAAAGTTGAAATTATGGGTCCCTGATATTCCAAAACTGGATAATCTTTCATAAACCTAGTAAATAGCTTTCCCTACTACGTTGCGTAATCAGAATCCAAGCTTTGTGCGCTTTTGATTCTTAAAAATTGGTTTACGACATGAACGTGTGTATGACTGTTTGTCTGACTCTAAGACTTCACGAGAATCTAATCCCTGTATAATATTTTATCTAAAACTGATGTTTGTTAGGGTATTCGTCCGAAATTCGCTTGGTGTTGGTCGAAGAAATGACGGAAAACTGCAGCCTCCTCTAGAATTCTCCTCCAGATAGCGACTGAATTCAATCTCGCTCGTAAGCTAGTCTCGAAAATCCTGCCACCAGAGGAACTCAAACCTAGGACGACCCGATCAGAGGCGACCTGAGAGTGATGTCTATGGTTTCCTTGAACACAATTAAAAAACAATTAAAGTTTCAATTTCAATACAAAAATTTGATTTACTTTTCTCTCTCTTCTCATACCATTGGATTTGCATTCTCAGTGCATTAGTGATTACGACATAGCTGATATTATACATGAAGTTATTATTTATTCACTCTTGAAGTGTTGCGTTTTAGCAATTTTGTTGATGATTTTTATATGTGAAAAAGGTTTACTATTTATAGACTATTTTTGTTAAAATATTTATTTCAGTGTTCTACGAGAGCATTTACTGTTTCTTTGGCAGTCTGCAAGGTACATTTTGGAAGACCATTTTGTGCGGTTTTGTTCACCAGAACTTCAACTTCAGTTACTAGTATTATTCTAAAGTGCAATGCGATATTTTTTGTTTACTAGATGTTTCTACTAAATGTGTGGCATTTCAGAAAATCTTGAATTTTGAAGACTATAAAGCATTAAACACAATGATATTTAATTTACGAATTGAGGACATTGCTTTAAATTTAACGTTAATGACTCCTACTATTCTGCCAATATCCTGAATCATCAGGATAAAACATCCTACGATCGAAGCTACCAGAAATGGGTATCATTTTTAGAGATATGAACATAGTGAAAACGACTTCACTTCAGTATGAGCAAAATGAAATATTCGTGACAACGAACCAAACGCAAACCACTGGGCAGAGGCCTTTACTACACATCTTTGTAAATCTCTTATACATAAGAATGTAAATATCATAAGCATGTTTTTTTATTGTTATTACTATTTGCTGATTATGGAAAAGAGCTTTTCTTAAAGGAAATAGGCAATAAATTTCCATATACATGCAAAAATGGCTTTTTGCAGTTGGCCAGAAACAACCTCAGAACATTTGTGACAAAAAATACTTCTCGCTTTGTAACACAAAATTATGAGCTACAAATAACGTGCTGAATCCGTTAGCAAATTTTGGAGATAACAAAATAACATGGAGCTCGAAAAGTGGTGCTTTACGACTCGACAGCAAAGAGAGACCGCAAAGCATAACAACGAAATCCGATTCATCGTATTTCGGCTGTTACGAAGAGAAAACAGTTCAATTGACGTTATCCCCGTCGGACAAGCTACGCAAACCCGACGATGGACTGCTGCAGAGGCCTCGTTATCAGCTTACCAAGTATGTGCTCGCCGCTTCACGTACCGCATCATTTGACAGCATCGATCTGAGCGAATCACAAATGTCGCTGTAGCTTTCCGCTGTGGGGTCGTTTACGTAATTGGCTCAGACATGTGTAGTTAAAGGGACTGTGTTAATGAAACATGGGTAGAACAGATCATCACAATTGTTATTATCTGTTAAACCAGAAATAGATGTATCAACACAGTCGGTCTTACTGAGGATATAATAGAGTGTTTAAATGGACACCGGCACATTGATTTTCACTGAGACAGAGAATCAGTTCACAGTGAACATTCACGCATGTTAGAGATTCACAATAACATCAGACTTCGCTTCAGGGAATTAGGATTCGAGCATCGCTTATTTTTACTTTCTTGCTACGAAATAGAGAGAAACCTATGTTATGCTGCACAAAAAACGGCAAATTTTCGGCAGAAAAACTCTTATTACAATGTCCTGGTAACGAAAAAGTGGATAGATTCAGTTGCTGCACTTAGAGAAAAAATCCTCGAACACATAGTGTAGCCAGAATCTATGTTTTGTGAATCCTTGATACCAAAATATCGAATGACGTCTGTTTGTCCGACTGTGAACAACGCTAGCGGCAAAACCATTCAGCCGATTTTCTCCAAAATTGAAATTTGCGAATCGATCTGGTTGATGTCGTGTCCCCTTGAATTCGACATCGATATTCTAATTTTGGGAGTACTTTACATCAAACTACTGGGACATTTTCTAAATTATAAAAAAAAGACTCCATCGTTAATGATTAAATATTGTTGTTGGATAGTGTGAAGAACGTTTAAGAGAACAGTGCAGGTCTCATACTCGTTAAAAGCCCAGATTTTTCGAAAGTTGAAAATTTTTTGGGAAGTCTTCCTACAGCTAAAATATTAAAGACAGGGATTTTTGGCCTCAATGAAATTTTTTTCATAAGTATAGATTTTGAAATAAGGCAATGAACAATTTTTCGAAAATTTGAGTATTTTTCATGTAATTTTGAAAATTGAAAATACGGGCGAGAAAGTACGTGCTGTTTCAGCATCACCAGATTATTAACATGGGACAACAGTAATTATTCACATCCTTTATTAACGTGTATTTTCAATATTTAAAATGAATTTCTCACACTTTAAATTAAAGTAAAATACTTAATTTCATTAAAAATGAATCATTTTGGACATTTTAAAAAGTTTAAACAATCGAGGATTATTCAAAATATTTGAATAATTATTAATATTATAAAAATTATGAATAATTATATTATTAAACGTACAAATTTTAGTATAATTTGGAACTAATAAGATTTTTCTGGTTCTGAAAATGATGATAAATCCTCTAATTTCATAAAATATTGTTTGGGTTGTTCGTATGAACATTGATTTTTAATCATATACACTAAATATAATAAAATTGACGGTCATGTTACTCGACAGCTTTTTTAAGTACATTGATGTATAACATCAGTATAGAAAATGCAGAAATATAACGCACATTTATAACTTGTCTGTGTTATATTCTTAACCTGACAGGAGTTTTTCAAATTTTTGCTCCATCACAGAACTGCATGAACTTTGCGAGCGACTAGTGCCAGGTAAGTTATTGCAATCTACTCAGGATTCATAATAAAGAGGTACTCCTATTATCTCAAGTTATGGAACGTAAATTCTCTCGCCAAAGGACGAGCCATTTACGGCCACAAGACAAGATCTAAGGTTTCGCGCAACAGTGCAGTAGTATAAACACACAAACGTAATTTTTACGAGTCAGATAAAATGTTACATTATTCAAATATCTGAGGAAAGAAAAGAAAATTGAATTGCGACTTTATTCTAAATATGCCAATCCTTGTCCGAGCCTTTTTTCTCACGACAGGTACTTACCAACAGAAACTTATGGATTTGGTTATCTTATCCAACTGGGTTTTCCCACGATTTCACTCAAGTACCCGCACGCGAACGGAGAATCCGCAACTGATAATTCAAGGACAAGGCCGTTTTCTTTTCGACAACTCCCTCTACGGATCTCACGTTTCTGCCACTACATCAGATTTTGTTTCCTAGTGATAAGATTTAAATGGAAAGCTTTGCGAAATGCACAACAAACGTTCATCCATCGTTTGGTAAATAAATCCTTAAAGTTGTTAAAAAGATGTGCACGAGAACGTCTACCACGAATATTATTTCTCTCACATTAACTTCGGAAATTCTGTAGAACAATAAATAAAACTTTGGCATGGTTGACTCTCAAGGTATAATTGAACACCCCTAAAATATTGGAAAAGAGTATTATCTCCTTAAATTTTCAGAAACCGGGATAAGCCGGACCAATATCTGTATGACTATTTTCAGCCTTCATATTTTTAATAAACAGAATTTATCTCCAGCGAAATTTTCAGAGAATGAGCTACATCAGAGGAATGTTTGAAAATAACACGTTTTAGAGGACAAAAAGGACTCAACGCCGCAATACAATTCGACACAACCCATATTTTACATTATAAAGAGATGTATATGTCCTACAATGATTTTACATCAGTGTATGCAGTAATATTTTTTTCTTACATGCAGAATAATATAATGCAAACAATAGTTGTATACATTAATTCCATATGTTTGATAATATATTCAAATTGCTCGTAAATGTATTTTAAGGTTTTAAATTTGACTATAAAACTCAAATTTTATACTATCCATGTACATTCTTCGACAACGCGGTGTATGAACACAAAAACAGCACCATTTTTATTATTTTCGAAAGTATTGTTACGGAATAATTAAGATCAATATCTATACAAAAAATTATTACGAAGGATGCTGTATATGAATACAATTTAGAAAATGTCTTCTAGTAAAATCACCAAATGATTGAACATGCATTACTATCGATAATATATATTATGTTATGTTCATATTATTATGCAATCGATAACATATTACGTTATGTTGCCAGAAGTATACGGTTGTCCTCTGCTACCTCAAATGCCCACTGCCCTCCCTCGACATATTGTTGAGAACTTTCAAATTTGTTCCCACACGGTCGCCAAACAATGAAACATTGATTTTTGGAGTCCATGATCGACACAACGACCTGAAACATATCTATCCACGGAGAGTATTAGATGTGCAATTGTAGGCAACTGCGAGATTTGAAAGTTCTCGGTCGTTCGGGTGATGCCGCGTCGGGGGCAGTGATACCGCCGTTTCGACCTCCATTTCATGGTCTGTTTAAGCCCTGAAGAATACTGATATGATGGACGAAACGTCCGCATCACTGCCCTGGTTCCGGCTTCATCCCAATAGCCGAGAAGTTCCACGTATATTAGATCTGTTTTCCGACATGTATACGTTTCCTGACAGAATACATTAATTACATCTGTCTTTTGGGGTAAATTGGGGGTGTTGTATCCAAAATAATAGTTTTAAGACAAACAGGTTTTTAAAATTTACAATTATGCATACTTTTGTTTTCATTTTAATGTATTTCAGCAACCTGTCGACTCTTGTAGTGTGATAACGTGTAGTCATTCAATAACCCTCTAATTTTATATATATATATATATATATAT
>BOPP01000063.1:4661564-4698115 GCA_017312745.1 Gryllus bimaculatus
GATTCAGCAAACTCTGAGATAAAGCTATTACGCAAGCAATATGAATTTTTTCTCATTCAACCCAAATTCACAAACAAATAACTGTGAAAGAGAGGCCTGGGACTGGCTTCTTCACACGTCATAGGTACGGAGAAGATTTAACTTTTTACATTACATTTTTACATGTTTTGAAACAGAACTAAATTTACGCAGCGCAACACAGAATACAAGGTTTATTAAAATCAAAATTTTGGATGATTTAATTCTAGCAGGTGTCTTTTAAATACCCAATTGACAATTACATGTACCATACTTGAGTAATTTTCCTCCTTTAGAAAACCCACTGCCTTCCATCCGAGTTTGAAACTCTTCAAATTGAGATTAGAGAGGTGAGTAAATTAACCCCCAGTATGTGGTACTAGACAATCACGTCGATGCTATTTTTGTTCTTCAACCTGCAGAAAGAAGTACTGCCAATTGTGGCAAAATGATAATAAAAAACTGGCATTAGAAGAAAAGAACCATCGGACTGTATTAGAAAACACAATTCTCGGGACAGAATTAATGTTCTTGTTTAACAGAAATACTTGTAACTTTAACAAGATCAATAGTTGTTCGATGCCTCTTAAAACACGCCTACTGTTTCTATTAACTCTTGCATTTTAGTCTCAATGTGAATAATTTAGTCAGCTTGCAAAATGCTTTCTTTCGTCTCTCTCACCTTAACACCGCAACGCACGCAACAAGCAATTAGTAGAAATAAAAATGTTAGTACTCTCGATTCCCTTCCTTGAATCGCTCTCGCACCAAAACCCGATTAATCGCCGAGACAGCCGCGCATCGAATTTCGCCTCACGATACTGCGCAGGAATCCGTTCATTCCGCGCGTCTGTTTGGCGCCGGGATCGACCACGTCCGTCGCGGCGGAGACGACGGCGCCTGTGCTCCGCCCCGCGGAGATGCGCGCGGCGCGGCGCAGAGGGCGGGAGGGCGGGGCGGGGCGGGCGCCGCCCCCGCCAGGGAGCAACAGGGTGTTATTTTGGCAGCCCAACGGCCATTTACGGCGGCGGGCGGGGCCGACGCGTCCCCGTAAGAGCAAGCAGCAGCAGCTGACCTGCGGCGGGTCGGCCGAGAGCTTGTACAGTCGACGGCACAGGCCGAGGCCTAGCGCACGGTATGTGAGGTCGAGGAGCCTGGATGGCAGCAGGGAGGCACGCAGAATGCGGCGCGGTTGATGCGATGCTGACGGTTGTGGGGTAGAGGGTGACAGATCAGGGTAGACAGTGAAAGGTAAACGGGTGCGGAGTGGAGACGAAGTGGTGTTAGGAGATGGAGAAGGAGGAAGATGAGAGGGAGTGGCGGTTGGAAGTGGGAAGGAGGATAGCAAGGTGGAGGAGAGCCAAAATAGAGAGGTAGCAGAAGAGAGTCCAGACGAGGGGGATATTTAGGTGAACGCAGAGCGAGAAAGAGACGGAAGCCGCGGCAGCGCACAGTAAGTAGCAGCGAAGACACTAGCGTGAGTGAAGGAAATGACGGGACACATGAGGGAAGGAAGCAGCACAGAAGTAAGATCGATAGTAGCGGCGGTGAAGAAGGCGAAAATGTTACCGAAAAGCCGAGAAATTGGCAGAGGAAACGGATCGACAGAATTAACACGAGTTAGCGGTAGCGGATATACAAAGAGGTGACCAGTAGGTGGCAGTGGCGAAGGCGAGAACAACAGTACGTGCGTGAGGAGATTACGGCGAATGTAGGGGCAGGACTTTGCTTGGGAGGTGACGGCGAAGCCGTCAGCAGATTCGTTTGAGGTGAGAGCGTAAAACCACGTAGGAGAAAGGATGCAAAAGGAACTAGCAGCAAATTGGAAGAGGAAGAGGAGACGGTGAAGCTCCAACTAAGCGAGTCAGATAGGAGCGGTACACGGGGTGAAAACGAGGAAGAGACTGTCGAGATGGCGAGCGGGTGTATGCGGGGTCGGCCGGGCGGCCGTGGCCAAGGGTCAGCCGGTGGGCCGGCCGAGGGGTGCGGGGGGCATGAGAACGCGAAGAGCAGATTGGAAGCCAGATGCCGGCGGGAGCGGCCGGCATGGCAGACGACGGCCGGTCCAATCGTCACGCGAAGGGGGGGGTGGGGAGCGTGCACTCGCGCTGTGGCGCGCGCGTGCCCTTGCCGGGCTCACGGGGGCGCGGGGGCCGGCGGGGCGGCGGGGGCGCGGCCTTTCGATTGCCCTCTGGATCACTCCTGGTCCACGGCCACGGTGCAATGAAACGACGCCCCGATTCAATATTTTTTTCTTCCTAACTGTATCGCTCGCCATTGTACAATACATATACACATTGATTGAGAAACATGATGAAAAAAGAGTACTGTATACACAACTTTTATACTAAAAATGCCCATCATTATTTGGGACAAATATCAGACACTTCTTGAATACAAAATTTTAAAAGGTGGTTTGTGTAAATAAAATACTTTTGCAACCTTCCAAATATATGTTCAACTGACTATTTAAGAAGGATTGATAGTCATCTTTCATTTTTGTTCATTTAGTTATAGTAGCATTTATTTATCACCAACATTGTTGCTTTAAATACGCCAACTACAAAATCCTTTTTTCGAAAATGATTGCTTTTCGTTGTATTTCTCTTTGAATATAAATAATGAGATGAAAGTTTTATAAAATATCTTATACGATTTGAAAAAACGTTTTACACGAAAACACTGGGAATTAACCTAGATTTAGCAGTGTGATGTTATAAGTATATATTTCATTCGAATACTGCACAACTGCTGCTATATTGGACATTAATTATGGATTACATTCAATCGTATTGTAGACCACCCCAAAACTCTCAATAATTAAAAATTTGTGCACGGAACTGAGCTGGAAATTTCTGTGTGTAACAGTTTATGGAATTTTGAAATAATTGCTTCCTGTTCATAAACTCTTTTCATCACAGATACACACTATTAGTAAATTTGTAGATACTGCATTAATAGTCCGTCGTGAACGTGCACATCCTTGAGAACGTTGATAAAGTAAGAGAGCGGATTTTTATATTGTCTGCCATTATTTTGTCTGTTTCTTCAGAGCATTGCTCAGAGTGAAAATTTGTCTGAATTTGTTAGTAACTGGATGCTATGTTAGTGCATATTTGTGCCTATTCGTGTAATTATTGGGGCATATTTCGTTAAAATAGAGACTTCTCCTCCAAAGTTTCATCTTTTCATAGACTATTATTAATTCTAAGGGTTCATTGATTAGCATGAGCCTTCCACAGTTTGCGTTTTTTTGCCACAGTTGCGGAAAACAATTCTATAAATTCCAATTTACACTAATTACCGACAAATTGTTTTGTTAATCATTGCCGATGAATAGTTAGCACACCTTTCTCATACTATCTCATACAACTCACATAATTCATGCAAAAAGATGTAAATATCATTACTAATGACATTGAACAATAATTATTTATAAGTGGTTTAGAATAAATGAGTATGTTATGCAATACAATATTAGTGACATAGGCAAAGCCAGACTGTCTGTAGTCCGAAAACTAAAAAACGATTTGCAAAAATACACACTTGTCACCAAATTAAAGCAAAAAGACTTAAAAAGTAGACTCATAACTCCTTGTTGAGAATGATAAATGTATTAGGAATAAATTCCTATAAAACATTTACAAAAATTAGACATAAAATATAATAAAAAGAGAATGTAGAATTGTTATGCAACACCAGTAAAGAGAGAACATGAGGCAAAGGTTAGGCTGATTATAGTACTAAACAGCAAAACAAGGGTAAGTGCAAAATACAAAGTAGTAACGAGACTCACTTAAATGTTGAAATTTGTTGAGAATTGTCTGACTCAGACATTGTACGTTCATTTTTGAGGCACGGGAAAATTAAGAAATTTTTATGATACACATCTCAAGATTTAACACACTTGTTTATTTTCTAATATGAATCATCTAGACCCTAAAAAAAGTAATTCATCTCTCTTGAGGATGAGTGTTTTAAATATTTCATTTGTATTGGTAGGTGCTATTTATTTGGGAGAGAAATTTTACACCTAATACCTCGTTTTACTTTCCCATTGGGTGTGATAGAGGGCTAATAAACAATGAATTAAAACAAATAGTCAGTACAAGCATAAGTAACCTGTGATTACGTGTATGAATACCTTTTGTTCACGAATCACCCAAGTCGGAGTTAGTAAGAGGTGTGAACCCCCTCGTACCCATGAAGAATAGGACGCGGCCTGCCATTCTGTGCTCTGGCCGCTTCTCATACGAAGTCGATGACACTGGTTCTTTCCAACTTCACCACTTATTAAAACCTACTCACATTATTAAACCAGGATTCCCAACCCTTTTGATTGGGTGGCATCATCTCTTTGTTAAACAATTAAGCCAATAAGCTATTAAAGAGTTAATACAAAGTAAAATAATCAACAAACACGCACACCATAGTTACATTATTAATACAGGGTGAATCACGTACTTTAGCACCGCACTATCTTACTTCGAACGGTTTTGAAGATGTTGTAATACAGTTTTCATGGAGCGCAAGAAAAATGGAGAAATCGAGGGCTAATTGATATTGTATTATTATATTTTATCACTTATTTACGGAAGATATTTGAGGTAGCTTTGTTTTTAACTTTATCAAGCTTTGGTCTTTTTAACGATAATATATATATCGTTTATCCACGACAGCGTAAACTGCGAATACAATGAAACATTTGTAATATGGTTATATTAAATTTTAAATTACTTTTTTTTTCTAAAAACTGTATGTTGAGAAAAGCGCGTATACGAGTAAGTGGGTCTAACATTCTATCAATGTCTCCGTGGAAGTTGTCAATGGTGGATGCGGTTGCCGAACATATCCTAATCGCTGAAATAATATGTTTAAAAAATTAAATTTGCCTAATTGTTCAATTAATGAGTCTTCATTTGATGTTTTTTCTTTATGTAGTCTTCTTTCTGACTTTCATCTTAACTAACTTTTGCGTCTGCATGGCACACTTGCGGCATTCATGGCACACTTGCGGGTGCACCAGAGGTGAGAACCTCTCAGACTTGAGCTTTTATTTCATTTACATTGTTTAATATTAAAACATACATTTCAACAATGCATTAACTTCAATTTAAAAGTTTTCGTTGGTCCGTAGTTTAAATTTCGCAGTCACGTGCTATGTTAAAAGACTTCTGCTGTAACATTACATAGCAAGGCACATTCCCATCCTACTGACGGATTGACGACACAAATGAATGTTAGGCATTTCGAGGAACTGGTTTTTAGTGCATTGAGTGAATGCAATTTAGGGTTTCGGAGATTTATTTCATCTCAAACACAGACATTTTGAAAAACGTAAATTTTAACATTTTATTAACTTCAGACCTTTTTTAAATGGAATATATTATTTATGAATTACATTACTCTTCCAATCCATCAAATTATCTGATTATTCGAGGAATTGTGTTTGCATAATACTTTAAAATGAATCTTCTTTTATCGTAGATACCAACTACGTAACGTACGTCATTGCATGGAAAGGTATGTAGTATAGGCAGATATATTTTCGATATTTTAACGGATATATACTTGACATCTCCTTAAGTCCGTTAAAAGTGAGTATTTTTCAAACGTCCGGTCCGGCGATTTTTCAAAACGTTCACTTGTCTCTCGTTCAGGTATGTTGACAAACACTTGACGTCTAAGCGTATAGTAGGATTTTTCTCCAAAATTATTTTCCCGTTTGATCCGGTAGAACCCAAAGCCTTCGATTTCAAAATTATTCTTAAAATTTGTAGGTTCTTTTACGTGATAACCTTGCGACAAGTTTTAACGAGACTTGCCGTTGACTATAGGGCGTCCCCTTTTCTGTCTAGCTCGTGACCTCAAAGTGCCACTGTGTTAAATTTGAGAGTGCAGTAATGTTCGTTTTCACACATCATGGACACTCCTCCGAATGTGTGGAGGTATCACTCATATTCATGTCCTCAAGGTGAGGAAGGTATGTTGTCAGAGGTAAAGTGTCGAGATGAGTTCGCGTGGTTGCTTGGGAGAGCCGAGATGAATTCGACATAGGAAATATTGGCTACTCAGAGGTCAGATATTTCAAAATCAGTTCTGTGGAATCAGGTGTGCTCAAGGAAGTGGCATCTGGAATGATGAAATAAAATTAATAAGCAAGGAAGAAAATAATGCAAAAAAATAGGAATCAGACATAGTGATGAAAATATTTTTGGAAATGGTACAAGCAAACGTCATTCTCACAGTAAAGTATGATAGTTTTTAATCGGAAAAGCGCGTAACAAGATATTATTGTCAAAAAAACAGGCGACATCTAGACACAGGGAGATCTCCATATCATACCATAATTCGCCTAATTGCGTGGACTGCTTCATGGAAGCGTCACTAGAATAGCAAATCCTAGCATGAGAGAATTTCGGACAGTTTTATTTATTATAAATTATTGAAAACAATTGATGCACTGTACAAATGCAACCTTTTTATCTGACAGATCTAAGCTTAACCGCAAACAAATTATCAAACACAATTTTCATTTTCATCTTTATCGGGCTGACACATGTTACATGTCAATTTTCAAAATTGCGTCTCGAGAAGATGCTCTTCTCTTTTAAACAAAGTACTAATACGAAGATCAAACTTAGGGCAACTGCTAGGACAAGACCTTTCAAAAATAGTATTAAAATGCCTTCGATTGCATGAATCCACAGATCGGAGAAGAGTGGAAAAATCGATACTGCAGCTGCAATATTATTCTTTGTTTTCTCAATTCAATTTTTTCCGGCCATTATCTTTGTTTTTCCATTATTAACCTAAAATATTCAATATTCATTAATGGCTTCCGCCTCAAAAAGTAAGTATCAGAGTGTACAATTCTAGCAAAGAATCGATAAATAATTTTGGAAAACCATTCAAAGGTCTCCCAGACCGATATTTCTAATTACAGCTATCACACGTTTCAGTTAAAGGGTTACGTTAAGTCTATTTGGGAACAGGAAAGTGCATTTAATACATTGCAACTCTTAAAATAAATATTTCTTTTTGATCATTGCCCCTTGAACACGCTTAAACCACACACGAAACAAAAACACTCCAACTACACAAAGAAATCTACGTACTGAGAGCCTCCGGGATAAACTGACATGTCTATGGCCACAGCGATGTGAGATGACATGCTTCCCCATAAGGAAGGCCCCGACAAACTTTGGTTTTCGTTCAAGTCGTGACGAAGGGGAGGTGCACGAGGAGAGGGGGCTACTTAGTTTTCTCTCGTTCGGGCCAGACTGCGATGCACGCTCTCCTGTCTTGCAGAAATTGAGCCTGCGCAGAACGTCCATCCTAATGATGGCCCACTCCCGCGAGCGCTGCCTTGAACCACTAGGGTTTTTGTCTTTGAAGCCGTAGCAGGTTCCGACTCATCGCGCGAAGCTTCTGCTCTTCTTTTTTCGATAACGACTTAGAATCGAAAGAATCGTCTACTGGAATTATTTATATTGGCATATGCGCTGCGTTTTCCTTTTTTGTTACACAGAAACCAATTTAGGAGGGGGAATTGAACAGTTACCTGCAGCAGTTTTCAAAGCTTTTCCTCTCAGTGTCCGAAGTTTTAGAAACAGTTTAGAAGAAGATGACAGTAACAGATATTAAATAAGTAAGTTCCGTGAAGTGCGCTGAAATAGCTGTGAAGTGCTGGTCCAGTGTAATTCAAGCAAAAAGTGTTAGCTGTAGTAGTGTAGTGTAGTTGTACTGTAGTTGTAGTTGAAGTGAAGTGGCTGAAAGTGCCGTGAACGCGATCATGCACGTTTTCTAATGCTGCTTTTCGTACTATACTTCTGAATTATTATTATTATTATTATTAATATTATTATTATTCATTATATTATTATATTACTTATCTTATTATGTATTATTCATACATATTAGTGATTATTAATGTAAGGTGTTGTAAATATTTGCAAATCTATTGTCACTTAACTGCTACCGGGTTATACCAATTGCAGTTTAATTAAATAGTACGTATGTATATTTAGCAGCTTCTACGTATTCGTATATTCTTGGGACAGACACATGGTTTACCTTGCTCTTTCTACCGGCTAAAAGCTCTACTGATTGTTATTAACATTATAGACAAACTCATTCAGTTGGTTTTCAAGTTTTTTGTCTGTTTGTCTTACCAACCTCCACATTGCGAAACCCGATTTTCATGAGGTTATCACTGAAACGTAGCAGTTTGTCAGGGATAATTTGTGCGCTACTTTTTTAGAAATCTTTCTTAATACGCTAAATTTATGTAAAGAGAATGCTTGCTTTTGAAACAAAAGTACAAGTTTCATTCAAAAATTTTATACACTTGCCACTTCTAAACTAAATACCATCTAGTACACAGTTCTTAAACATATACTCGGTGCTTTCTTTCCTCGCATATTAAACAATGATGATATATTTACATTCAGTTTTTTCGCCAAGTATCTCGAAACTGTGAGGAAACTACATCAAGACGATTAAACGTTCCTGAAAGTTCTCTTAAATTTATTTTAATTTATTCCAGTGGTGGTAATGTACCGTTGAGATTTGAAGGTCAACAGTTCCTTATGAGTTTGCCCGCAGTACGTCAACAACGCATCTATTTGCATTGCCCGTAAGAGAAGAAAAGTGAGTAGCAACGATGTTTCGTAGACCACAGGTGGAAGCGGGGGCGGGAAAAGATGTGGTAACGTGTTGGCAGGTCGGGTGAGAAGCGGAGGGGTAGGCTGGGCCGAGAAACAAGGTAGATGAGGAGGAACAGGAATAATATAGATTCGGTGGGTGGTCGGAGGAGAGTGGAACGGAGTGAGTTGGGGCAAGAATGGCGGACGAGACCGGAATTGGGCTGGAAATGCGGGCAATGTAGGGCGGTCTTACCTAAAAACATAGAATTCGTTCCGCTTTTGACCAATAAAGACGACGAAAAAAATTAATTGTCGTGTAATTCCAGACCTATAACTAACTACTCATAAAGCAAATAAACACTGTCGTGAAAATAAATAGCATGTGTGTACTGCTACATTGGTCTGTTATCAACGAAGATTTCTCCCATTTACGGAAAATTATCTTATATGTTATTACGGTAATAATATTTGCAGAACGAATTACTATCAAACAATATTACCTCCACGTGTGAAATTATATATAAATCATATAAAATCACGAGTAACCTACCCTCTCTCCTGAATTAAAACGTAATCCGACCCTGAAACAAACATATAAGCTACACTATATTCATTTATATATATATTCAGCAAAATCTGAATAAAGCCTTTACGCAGCAATATGAATTTTTTCTCATTCACCCAAAATTCACAAACAAATAACTGTGTAAAAGAGGCCTGGGACCTGGCTCTTTACACTCAAAGGTACGAGAAGATTTAACTTTTTACATACATTTTTTACATGTTTTGACACAGAACTATTTACGCAGCAAACACAAATACAATGTTTGATTAAATCGAAAATTGTTGGATGATTTAATTTAGCAAGGGCTTTTTAAATACCATTGACATTACATGACATACTTGAGAATTTTCCTCCTTTAGAAAACCCATTGCCTCCATCCGAGTTTGAACTCTCAAAATTGAGTTTAAGTAGGTAGTACTCTAACCTCCATACTGCTGGTACTAACTTTCATTTGTGTATTTTTTGGTCCCTTCAACTCTGCAGAAAGAGTTCTGACCAATGTGGCAAAATGATCATAAAAATTCGCATTTAGAAGAAAAAAAGAACCATCGGTCCTTGTATTTAGAAAACAACAAATTCTGGACAGAAAATGAATGTTCTTGATTACAGAAATACTTGAACTTTAACAAGATCATATTGTTCGTTGCGACGCCTTAAAACCACGCCTACTGTTCTATTAACTCTTGCTTTTTAGTCCTCACATGTAAATAATTTTAGTCAGCTGCAAAATGCTTTCTTTCGGCTCTCTCACCTAACACGCAACGCCACGCAACAAGCAATTAAGTAGAATAAAAAAATGTTAGTAATCTCGTTCCCCTCCTTGAGATCTCCTCGCACCAAAACCCCGATTAAATCGCCGAGACAGCCGCGCATCGAATTCGCCTCACGATCTGCGCAGCATCCCTTCATTCCGCGCGTCTGTTGCGCGGGATCGACCCGTCCGTCGCGGCGGAGACGGACGGCGCCTGTCGCTCCGCTCCCGCGGAGATCGCGCGCGGCGCGGCGCGAGGGGCGGGGCGGCGCCGCCCCCGCCAGGGAGCAATCAGGGTGTTATTTTGGCAGCCCCAACCGGCCATTACGGCGGCGGGCGGGGCCGACGCGATCCCCGGTAAGAGCAGCAGCAAGCAGCTGCCGCGGCGCCGTCGGCGGGAGTGTAACGTAGACGGCACATGCCGAACAGCCTAGCGCAGGCTATGTGGAGGCAGGGCCAGGATGGCACAGGGAGCACGCAGAATGCGGCGCGGTTGATGCGATGGTGACGGTATAGTGGGGTGAGGTGACGATCAGGGTGACAGTGAAGCGTAAACGGTGCGCGAGGTGGAGACGAAGTGCGTGTTAGAGATGGAGAAGGAGAAGATGAGAGCGGAGGCGGATTGGAGTGGGAGGAGGTAGCAAGGTGGAGGAGGAGCCAAAATAGAGAGGTGCAGAGAGAGTCAGACGGAGGGGAGATATTTAGGTGAACGCAGAGGAGAAAGGAGACGGAGCCACTGCAGCGACCAGTAAGTAGCAGCGAGACACTAGGTGAGTGAGGAACATGACGGAGACACATGAGGGAAAGGGAAGACAGCACAGAAGTAGATCGATAGGTAGCGGCGGTGAAGAAGGCGAAAAATGTTACGAAAGCGAGAATTGCAGAGAAACGGATCGACAGAATTGAACACGGAGTTAGCGGTAGCGCGATATACAAAGAGGTGACCAGTGGTGGCAGTGGCGAAGGCGAGAACAAGTACGTGCGTAGAGGGATTACGGACGAATTAGGGGCAGAGACTTTGCTTAGGAGGTGACGGCGAAAGCCGTCAGCAGATTCGTTTGAGGTGAGACGTAAAACCGACGTAGGAGAAAGGGAGCAAAAGGAACTAGCAGCAAATGGAAGAGGAAGAGGAGACGGTGAGCCCAAACTAAGGAGTCAGAAAGGAGCGGTACACGGGGTGAAAACGAGGAAGAGACTTGTCGAGATGGGAGCGGATGATGCGGGGTCGGCCGGGCGGCCGTGGCAAGGTCAGCCGGTGGGCCGCCGAGGGGTGCGGGGCAGAGAACGCGAAGGCGAGATTGGAAGCAGATGCGGCGGGAGCGCCGGTGGCCAGACGACGGCGTCCATCGTCACGCGAAGGGGTGGGGTGGGGAGCGTTCACTCGCGTGTGGCGCGCGCGTGCCCTTGCCGGGTCACGGGGGCGCGGGGGCGGCGGGGGCGGCGGGGGCGGCGGCCTCGATTGGCCCTCGGATCACCTCCTGGTCACGGCCACGTGCAATTGAAACGACGCCCCCGATTCAATAGCTCCTAACGTCGTATCGCTCGAAATTGTAAATACATTGATACACATTGATTGAGAACATTGATAAAAAGAGTACTGTATACACAATTTATACTAAAAATTGGCCATCATTATTATGGGACAAATATCTAGACACTTCTAATTAAAAAGTTGTTAAAAGGTGGTTTGTGTAAATAAAATACTTTCTTGGCAACTCCAAATATATGTTCAACTGACTATTTCGAAGGATTGATAATGTCATCTTCATTTTTGTTCATTTAGTTATAGTAGCATTTTATTTATCACCAACATTGTTGCTTTAAATACGCCAAACTAAAACCTTTTTTCGGAATAATTTTGTTTTTCGTTTTATTTCTCTTTTGAATATAAATTAATGAGATGAAAGTTTTATAAAATATCTTAATACGAATTTGAAAAACCGTTTACATGAAAACACTGGGAATTAACCTAGATTTGCAGTTGTGATGTATAAGTATAGTATTCATTCGAATATGCACACTGCTGCTATTTGGACATTAATTATGGATTACATCAATCGGTATTGAGACCACCCCAAAACTCTCATAATTAAAATTTGTGCAGGAACTGAGCTGAAATTTCTGTGTTTAACAGTTATGGATTGAAATAATTGCTTCCTGTTCATAAACTCTTTTCATCACAGAATACACACTATTAGTAAATTTGTAGATTCTGCATTAATAGTCCGTCGTGAACGTGCACATCCTTGAAACGTTGATAAGTAGAGAGCGGATTTTTATGATTTTGCATATTTGTGTCTCTTTCTTCAGAGCATTGCTAAGTGAAATTTCTTGACATTTTGTTAGTACTGGATGCTATGTAGACTAAGATGTTAGTGCATATTTGTGCCTATTCGTGTAATTATTGGGGCATATTTCGTTAAAATAGAGACTTCTCTCCAAAACGTTTCATCTTTTCATAGAATCTATATTAATTCTAAGGGTTCATTGATTAGCATGAGCTTCCCACAGTTTGCGTTTTTTGCCACAGTTTGCGAAACAATTACTATAAATTCAATTTACATTAATTACCGACAAATTGTTCGTTATACATTGCCATGGATAGTTAGCACACTTCTCATACTATCTCATACATACTTCACATAATATCATGCAAAAGAGTGAAATATATTACATAATACATTGAACAATAATTATATTATAAGTGTTTAGAATAAAATGAGTATGTTATGCAATACAATATTAGTGACATAGGCAAAGCCAGACTAGTCTTAAGTCCGAAAACTAAAAAACGATTGCAAAAATACACACTTGTCACCATAATTAAAGCAAAAGAGTAAAAAGTATTACATAACTCTTGTTGAGATGATAAAATGTATAGGAATAAATTCCCTATAAAACATTGAACAATAAATTAGACTATAAAATATAATAAAAAGAGAATTAGAATCTGTTATGCAACACAGTAAAAGAGACATAGGCAAGGTTAGGCTGATTATAAGTACTAAACAGCAAAACAAGGGTAAGTGCAAAATACAAGTAGTAACGAGACTCACTTAAATGTTGAAATTGTTGAGAATTGTTGACTCAGACATTGTACGTCATTTTTGAGGCACGGGAAAATTAAAATTTTTATGATACACATTCTCAAATTACACACTGTTTATTTTCTAATATGAATCATCTATTACCCTAAAACGTATTCATCCTCTTGAGGATGAGTGTTTTAAATATTTTCATTTGTATTCGTAGTGCTATTTATTTGGAGAGAAATTTTACTACCTAATACCTCGTTTACTTTCCCATTGGGTGTGGATAGAGGACAATAAACATGAAGATAAAACAATAGTCAGTACAAGCGTAAGTAACCTGTGATTACGTGGTATGAATACCTTTTGTTCACGAATCACCAAGTCGGAGTTAGAAGAGGTGTGACCCGCCTCGATACCCCATGAAGAAAGGACGCGGCTGCCATCTGTGCTACTGGCCGGCTTTCTCATACGAAGTGATGACACTGGTCTTTCCTACTTCACACTATTAAACCTACTTCACATTATTAAACCAGTGCTTCCCAACCCTTTTGATTGGGTGGATCATCTCTTTTGTTAAACATATTTAGAGGCCAATAGCTAAAGAGTATACAAGTAAAATAATCAACAAACACGCACACGCATAGTTTAATGTATATACAGGGTGAATCACGTACCTTTAGCACCCACTATCTACTTTCGAACGGTTGAAGATATTGTAATACAGATTTCATGGAAGCGCAAGAAAAAATGGGAAATGAGGCTAATTGATATTGTATTCATTTATTTTATCACTTATTTTACGAGATATTTGAGGTAGCTTTGTTTTTTAACTTTATAAGCTTTGTCTTTTAACCGATATATATATATATATATATATATATATATATATATATATATATATATATATCGGTTTATCACGACAAGCGTAAAACTGCGAATACAATGATACACATTTGTAATATGTTATATTAAATTTTAAATTAACTTTTTTTTTCTAAAAACTGTAGTTGAGAAAGCGCGTATACGTAGATAAGTGGTCTAAATTCTTATCAAATGTCTCCGTGGAAGTTCGTCAATGGCTGGATGCTGTTGCCGAACATATATCCTAATCGTGAAAAATGATGTTTTAAAAAATTAATTTAGCCTAATTGTTCAATTAATGAGTCTTCATTTGATGTTTTCTTTCTTTATGTAGTCTTCTTCTGACTTTCACTCTTAACTAACTTTGCGGTCTACTTATACGCTATTCATGGCACACTTGCGGGTCGCGACCCAGAGGTTGAGAACCTCAGCTTGAGCTTTTATTTCATTAACATTGTTTAATATTAAAACATACATTTACAACAATGCAATTTAATCAATTAAAGTTTCGTTGTCCCGAAGTTAAATTTCGCAGTTCAGTGCTATGTTAAAAGAACTTCTGTGTAACATTACATAGCAAGGCAATTCCCATCTACTGACGGATTGACGACAAAATGAATGTTAGGCTTTCGAGAATGTTTTTAGTGCATTGAAGTGAATGCAATTTAGGGTTTCGGAGTTTATTTCATTCTCAACACATGACATTTTAAAAACGTAAAATTAACATTTTATTTAACTTTAGACTTTTTTAAAATGAATTTTATTATTTATGAATTACATTACTCTTCCAATCCATCAAATACTGAATTATTCGAGAATTGTGTTTCATAATTTAAATGAAACTTCTTTTATCGTATACCAACTACGTACGTACGTATTGCATGGAAAGGTATGTAGTATAGGCAGATATATTTCGATATTTTAACGGAAGTATACTTGGAATCTCTTAGTCCGTAAAAGTGATATTTTCCAAACGTCGGGCCGTCGATTTTTCAAAACGTTCACTTGTCTCTCGGTCAGTATGTTGACAACACTTGCGTCTAAGCTATACGTAGGATTTTTCTCAAAATTATTTCCCGTTTGATCCGGTAGAACCCAAAGCCTTCGATTTTCAAAATTATTCTTAAAATTTGTAGGGTTCTTTACGTGATAACCTTGCGACAAGTTGTAACGAAGCTTCCGGTTGACTAATAGTGCTCCCCTTTCTGTCTAGCTCGTGACCTTCAAGTGCCACTGTGTTTAAATTGGAGTGCAGGTAATGTTCGTTTTACACATCATGGACACTCCTCCGATGTGTGGAGGTATACTATATTCATGCCCTTCAAGGATGAGAAGGTATGTGTCAGAGGTAAAAGTTGAGATGAGTTCGCAGTGGTTGCTGGAGAGCGAAGATGAATTCGAATAGGAAATTGGCTACTCAGAGTCAGATATTTCAAAATCAGTCTAGTGGAATCAGGTGTGCTCAAGGTAAAGTGACATCAGGAACTGATGAAATAAAATTAATCAGTAAGGAAGAAAATAATGCAAAAAATAGGAATCCGACATAGTGATGAAAATATTTTGTAAACTGTACAAGCAAACGTCATTCTCAAAGTAAAGTATGACAGTTTTTAATCGGAAAAAACGCGTAAACAAATTTAAATGTCAAAAAACACGACATCTAGAACGAGAAGAACTCCAAGTCATACCATAATTCGCTAACTGCGTGGACTCTTTATGAAGGTCACTAGAATAGCAACAATTGATGACAGTACAAATGCAAACCTGCTATCTGTAAGATCTAAGCTTAATCCCGACAACAAATTGTCTAATTATCGAAACACAATTTTCATTTTCACCTTTTATCGGGCTGATCATGTACATGTCAATTTTCAACTTCGGTCTCGAGATGATGCTATGTGTTTTAACGAAGTACTAGATACGATGATGAATATTAGGGCAACTGTGTAAGACAAACCTTTCAAAATAGTATTAAATTGCCTTCAATTTGATGAATCTACAGCTCGGGAGAAGGGAAAATCTCGACAGCTGTAATTTATTCTTTTGTTTTTTAATTCAAATTTTTCGGTCATAATCTTTGTTTTTCCATTATAAAGTTGCACTAAATAATCAAGTTACTCATTAATGGGCTTCCGCTCAAAAATAATTATCAGAGCAATGAGTTGTAGCAATTCTAGCAAATAATCAGGAAATAATTTGGGGAAAACATTGAAAGTCTCCCAGACCAGATGTTTCTAATTACAGGCTATCGACACGTTTCAGTTAAAGGGTTACGTTTGTTATGTTGGGAACAGGAAAGTGCATTTAATACATTGCAACTCTTAAAAATAATATATTTTTTTTGTTCCATTGCCCCCTTGAAACACGCTTAAACCACGCACGAAACAAAAACACTCAACTACACAAAGAACATCTACGTACTGAAGAGCCTCCGAGGGATAACTGACATGTCTATGCCAGCCAGCGATTGAAGTGACATGCTTCACGCCCATAAGGAGGCCCGACACTTTGGTTTCTCGTTCATTCGTGACGAAGGGGGAGGTGCAGAGGGAGGGAGGGGGCTACTTAGTTTTCTCTCGTTCGGCAGCTGCGATGCACGCTCATCCTGTCTTTGCAGAAAATTGAGCCTGCGCAGACTGTCCATCCTAATGACTGCCCATCCCGCGAGGCGCTGCCCTTGAGACACTAGGGTTTTTCGTCTTGAAGCCGGCAGGGTGCCGACTCACCGCGCGGGCTTCTGCCTTCTCCTTTCATAACAAACTTAGAATCGAAGAATATCGACTACTGAAATATTTACGTTGCATATTGCGCTGCGTTTCCTTTTGTAACAGAACAATTAGAGATTGGAACAGTTTACCTGCAGCAGTTTTCAAAGCTTTTCCTCTCAGTGTCCGAAGTTTTAGAAACAAGTTAGAACAAGATGACAGTAACAGATATTAAATAAGTAAGTGCTGTGTAGTGCGGTGAAGTGCTGTGAAGTACTATGAAGTGCTGTGGAGTGAAGTGAAGTGAAGTGAAGTGAAGTGAAGTGAAGTGCGGTGAACGCGATCAATGCTCACTACTATTAGTCAATCAATCATCATTATTATTAGTCATTATTATTAATGTAAGTGTTGTAATTTTTGCAATTATTGTCACTTATCTGCCACCGGGTCATACCCAATTGTAGTTCTAATAAATTTATGTATGTATATTTGCATTCAACGTATTCGTATATTCCTTGGAAAGACAATGTTTACCTTTTCTCTCCTACCGGCTACACTACTGGATGTTATTAACATTATCGACAAGCTCATTCAATTGGTTTTCAATTTTTGTCTGTCTGTCTGTCTGCACCAACCTCACATGCTAAATGCGATTTTCATGATGTTATCACTGAAACGTAGCAGTTTGTCAGGGATAATTTGTGCTACTTTTTAAGATAATTTTCTTAATATGTAAAGATTAATTTTCAAATTATGTAAAGAAGAATGTTTGCCTTTATATACAAAACTACACTTTTATTCAAAATTTATACACTTGCCCTTCTAAAGAAATACAATCTAGTACAGTTCTTAAAACATATACTCGTGCTTCTTTCCTGCGTATTAAATAATATATAATATATTTCTTCAGTTTTTCGCAAGTATCTCGAAAACTGTAAGGAAATACATCAAAGACGATTAAACGTTCCTGAAAGTTTCCTGTTAAATTTATTTTAATTTATTCCAGTGGTGTAATTTACCTTTGAGTCTTTGAAGGTCAACATTCTTATTGGAAGTTTGCCGCAGTACGCAACAACGCATCTATTTGCATGTGCCCGTAGAGAAGAAAGTGGTAGCAACGATGTTCGTAGAACACATGGTGGAAGGGGGACGGGAAGGATGTGGGCACGGTGGGGTAGGTCTGGGTGAGGAAGGGAGGGGTAGGGTGGGCCGGAGAAACAAGGTAGATGAGTAGGAACGAGGAATAATAGATCTGGGTGGGTGGGTCGGAGAGAGGAGTGGAACGGAGTGAGTTGGGGCAGGATGGCGGACGAGACGGAATTGGGCTGGGAAAGGCGGTGCAATGTAGGGCGGTCTTACCTAAACATAGAATTCGTTCCATTTCTGACCAATAAAAGACTGAGAAAAATTAATTGTCGTGTAATTCAGACTATAATAATACTATAAACAAATAAATACTGTCGTGAAATAAATAAGCATGTTGTACTGCTACATCTGGTCTGTTATCAACGAAATTATCTCCATGTACGGAAAATTATCTAATATCATTACGGTAATAATATTTGCAGAAGAATACAATCAACAATATTACCTCCACGTGTGGAAAATTATATATTATAACAGTAAATCACGAGTAACCTACCCTCTCCCCCTGAATTAAAACGTATATCCGACCCTGAAACAAACATATAAGTACAGTATATTCATTCCCATAAGAAATTCCATTGACAAATCTATTTGTACTGGAAAGAAACTCAAAGACAACTAGTGGTGCTAAAAGAAGCATGTTCTTTCTCACCTTATTTTCAAACGAAATGATAATAAAAGTGCTAGAATTTTCGAAAAAATTGTACATGATCTTATTTCAAAATATATTTTTAAGGAATTAAGGAAGATTTCATCATTTCATCAAAAATCTCTATCTTTAATACTTTAGTTGGATGAAGACTCCGAAAACAGTTTCAACTTTTGAAATTTACGAAAAATTAGGATTTTTAACGAACATGAAGCCAACAGAATTGTCTTAAAAGTCCTTCACACTATCCAACAACAAAATGAAATAAAAAACGATGGAGCTATCTTTTTGAAATTTTGAAAATGTCCCATAGGATTCATGTAAAGTACCCCCAAAATAAAATATTAGTTTGAAATTCAATAATACGCTTCATCAGACAGAGCGATGGGGATATATCAACTTTGAAGAATATTGGATGAACAGCTAACGTTGTTCACAAACGGACAGACTGACGTCCTTTCGTCAATTGATTTTTCGGTATCAAGGTTTCGCAAAACATGAATTATGGCTATATCACGTGTTAGAGAAACTTTTTTGAAAATTAAGCAACTGGATTTATCCAATAATTCGTCACCAGGTTCTGCAATAAGAGTTTTTCTGCCGAAAATTTGCCGTTTCTTCGCGCAGCATTACATAACTTTCTCTCAACTGCGTAAGCGGCAGCGAGAAAGTAAAAGGACTGAAGCAAAATAGCAACTAAAAGGAGGAGCGAAGAAAACTAATGGGCCTGGGAGCACGACGGACCCGACGTCTCTGTTTTTCCTCACGTCCGCGAGCGGCCGGAGCGCCGCGGGACGGCGCGAAATGGCTGCCGGCGGCCTTCGCGCAGGCGCCGATGGTTCATGGCCAGGGGTCGGTGGAGCAGCGAGACCAGAGAGTGCGCCGAAGCATCGCTAACGATGCGCCTACTTAATCAACACAAGGACGCCCTGCTATAGCAACCGTTTCATTCATAAGGCGAGGAGTAACCAACCATATTTTGGGAAAGACGAAAAAGCTTACGACGGGTTTGTCATTGCAGTGTTCAAATTGTCCGAACAACTCGTGGGTCAGTGAAGAACAGAACTGGAGAGACTAAGCATTTATTAATTTTTGGGGCACTGTTCAACGATGTGCATAAGAAAATATTGCTTTGTAACTCTTTTCAGCAACTTACTCAATGTACCATGGGTCGTATCGCTAGTTTTAAAGTTTTATTGCCACTGTGCATATGTTTTGAGCATCTTCATTCGAAAGTTTTATCAGGAACTGAATGAAAGGTAAAAAAAAAACCTTATGAGTTAATAATGGGTTTAGAAGTACACATCTTCTGAGAAGAGAAAATGAAAACATGCTTGATGTTATTAAGATATTGTCAAAGTTTATACTATCGGTTTCAAGCACAACAAAATATTGAGTTTAGATTCAATACTAATGAAATATTAATCGAAACAAATTTTATTTAGTAGTATTAATTTGTTAATATAAATATAAATCTAACTCCAAACTTCAAAAAGCAACCTCTTTACCAAAAAAAATGATGTTATTTTTATTTAGAACTTTTACCTAAATTAATTATCTATGTGAGAGATTGTTATGTAATCTGGTTCTTACATCAATTAAATCAATTTATAAAAACTTATTTTCTATTTCTGTTTTTTTTGTAAGTTCCCTAGTCATTGTAAACACGTGTGATGGTGTGCGTTGTCATTTCTCAATTCACTGTTGGAGAGTAACATTATGTATTCTGTAGTGTACTTGAAGTAGTAAACATTTTTCATTCGTCACAGAAGTTTGCCACACAACAGAGGTTCACAATCTGAAGATTCTAAAGTAACAATCACGAATATTACGTATGCAAGGCGACTGTGCGCGCACTGTTCACGCGCACTGTTCGCGCGCACTGTTCGCGCGCACTGTTCGCGCGCACTGTTCGCGCGCACTGTTCGCGCGCATTGTTCGCGCGCACTGTTCGCGCGCACAGTCCGCGCACAGTCGCATTGCATGCGAAATGTTAGTGATTGTTACCTTGGGTCGAAACGTTAAGAATATATGAACAATGCATGAAACATTACGTATGCAAAGCGACTGTGCGCGAACAGTGCGCGCGAACAGTGCGCGCGAACAGTGCGCGCGAACAGTGCGCGCGAAAAGTGTGCGCGGACTGTGCGCGCCGACTCTCCGTGGTCTCTCGTGGACTCTCCGTGGTCTCTCCGTGGACCATAGGTCGAGCCCCAGCGCGGTGTAAGTGGGATCGCTTCCCTCTCCCGGCATTATGCGGACCTTGTGCGAGTTCGTGCGCCGCGGGCGCGTTCAAGTCTCCGGCACGAGCGAGCGAAGATGTGCGGTTGGGGCGGCCTAGACCTCGATGAGCTCCCGGGGCGGAGGAGCAGGACGCGCAGTGCGACGAAGCAACACGAAAGCAATTTTTTCCCTTTCAAGCAGAAGATAATCTAATCTTTGTATACAATGAATAAGCAAAATAGAATAGATAAATGAAGAAATGGAATTGTAGAATGAATGAGAAAATATTAACGAAAGAATATCTCACTTCAACATAAGGCACCGGAGATCTCGACACACGTATAGACACGCACAAACGTAAAATACCCGTTTGAAGAAAATTAAAATAATAGAAAAACGGAGAAAACACATAAAACACTAGATCAAAGATTAAAATATAAAACATTTAAAATGTGTGCAGGAGAAATGCAGAATAAAGTGAATGGGCAGCGAACAGCCGACACCAACAAAGAAAAAGTAACGAAAAATAATTTAATGTAAGAAGTTTAATCAGTTTACCAATATCTTACGTTATAAAGTAAAATATATGATTGTCGATGTAAAAAGTGGTTCTCATTCTTAATTTTTTTATATGTTTGTGTGCGTTTGATTTTTGTGTGCTTTGAAATCCTGATAGGTACTAATAATATTAATTACAATCGCATTGAGTTTAAAACGCCCTTATGGAATGGATGTTTTTTGCACTTGGGATTAGAGGCATTGAAGACACTTGAAAACCAACTCAAGACATGTATAACTTCAAAAATATTTAATTTCCCCATTGAAAAGGGCACTGCGAGAAGAACAAGAGACGAAGAGTGGATTGCATAGCTTTTGAAAAATACGTGAAATAAATACAGAAAGAAGGAAAGAAAGAAGAAAGAAAGAAGAAAGAAAGAAAGAAAGAAGAAACAAAGAAAGAAAGAGAGAACAAAGAAAAAAGAAGAAAGAAACTAAGGGAAAGAAAGAGAGAAAGGAGATAATTAATAACTATTGAAAAAGTTATTAATAAACAGAAGTTATGTTTATTATTCTAACTTCTTTAAAAAGAAGAAAATAGACGTTGTTCATTAAAATGTGAGTTGAAAATGGTGAGCGGCCCATGGCTGGCATGCCGTGAGGGATGTGGTGCTAGGAGACGCGCTCCTTTCGCCTCGTTTCGGCCCAGTGTGCGCCGGCACCCGGGTGAAGGGGAACGCGGTCGATTTCTTCAGATGCTCCCGGGCGAGAGACGCGGTTCGATTCCCCGCGACCGTGAAAAACGCTCACGCCCCGTGAAACGGCGCTGCCGGCAGCCGTCGCCTCCGCCGCTGCCAACACTGTCTCTGTACAGAGCGGGATCTGTCGTTCTAGGAAGGTAGGCTATCCTAGGAAACGGAAAAAAACAAACTCGAATTTCCAAAATTGGAGAGAGTGTTTCTTTCAGTAATGAAGAAATTTGCTGAGATCAAAATAGGTGACTTGTTTACTTTTAGTGTTCTTTCAATAACCTTAAATTATATCATTTTCGAGCATATTGTCTAATACTTTGTCTTCAAAATCACATTATGCGTGAAATTCAATCGTTCCATATCATTGTTCGGAGACTGAAAATTCATTAACATAATATGCTATATTAGCAAAACAATTTTATAATTTCCACTGCACTTCTTCCAAGCGTTAAAATGAAATTTCAGAAATGTGTTTTTTTCTGAGCATTCGTGAGATTACTGACACCCTAAAAGATGCGTGACATCTGACTACTAAATAAAAGCAGCTTTTAAATAATTGCTTATGTCTTATTAATATTTTCCCCAAAGATCGTTTTAATTGGAACGTTTTACACTTTCAACATTGCCTAAGAGTGCTGGAAAACCCCATAGAAGAGTGGCATGCAACTAGTTGGAACTCATCCCCGTTTGCCTTGGCTACATTAACTGGTTTAAGACTAGCCAGTCCATTCAATGACCTTCACGGAAGTGAATCGTTTCCGAGGTGGTTATTAGGCTTTGTTCGCCGTCTGGAACATGTGAGTTCTGAGGCAACTACATTAAAATTTTAGTCTCTCTACTCCCACGACCATTTTCATTGAATAGCCGGAACCCTTTCTCTACTTTTTCTGTTCGCCTTTCAAAATAAGCGAGAAAATCTCAACAGTACTCCAGAAACACGTTATTACAATTTCAGAGAAAAATCCGAGAGTTGAATGATCTCTGCTTTCTCTTATCTTAATAAATTACAAATTGTAATGCACATGAATTATGTCAGCACAAGTCACGTTCATAACTTTCAACACATCACATTTCATTTAAACTCCGAGACAAATTGATTATGAACTACAAATTTTATATGTGCGTTTTAAAATATTTATGTAATTAAATTTATCGATTCGCGATTCATTTCCGCAATTCGAACTGCAGTTGCAATCATTTAATTCGTTTCGAATCATACCTCAATTTAAGATAATTTGTAATCGTGACTGCATTAATTTTATATTCTTGGAAATAATAATTGCATGTTTTTGAATTGTATCGAATTTATTTTGGTTTCTTTCGAATCTTGGTGACATTCATTTTAGATCTTTATGAACCGTATTTAAATTCATTTTACTACTCTTTCTCTGTCTGCATTCATTTTTTTCGCTACACGAATTGCATGTGCATTCGCTTTAGTTTGTCACGAATTATTACTATGTATTTTAGTTTGTTGAGAATAGTGTCTTCATTCAGATTAATTAATCACGTAACGTGTCTGCATTTATTTTAATTCCTCTAAGTTAGTCTGCATTCACGTTAATCCATCATGAATCGTGTTACATTATTTTTGTTCGTATCGCAAATCGTGTCTTCATTTTTTTCAGTTCATAGAAAATTACGTCTGCATTCATTTTAATTCGTCACGAACTGTGCGCAAATTTTAGATCGCGAACAATTTCTGCATTCATATTCGCCCTGTTCGAAATTAGGTGGCATTCACTTTATAACTTTACGTGTATCAGTGCAGATTTTCACACAAGATGCGGTAGGGGGCCGTGGCCCCCCTTAAAAAACCGAAAGGGGACCCGTTACCCTACGTAATAAAATATTTTATTTTTATCAATTTATTCAATTAGTTATTTCCTCCTTTTTAATCTGATAGTTTGGAGAATTGATACGCATTAATTGGGGAAGAGGCACTCCAAACCTTCTGATTATCCCGTAAAATGTTTCAATGTAAAATAAATAAATAAATGATATTAAAGAATTAATAGTATTAATTAACTTAACATTTAAGTTATAATTTGATTCTCCATCAGATAAGTTTTATTTATTTTTTAGTAAAATGTATCAAATGTAATTAAAAAAGATTAATGGTACAGGAGGCCAGAAATGTCGTTGCTTCCCCTCTTGTATTATACTGCGCACGCCTAGGACCATGAATCGTATGTTCGTTTACTTTAGTTGCATCTGAAAGCCAGCTGGGCAGCACAAGCAGCGCCCGGCGCTGCGCTTTTTGGGCAGTGAGCGGGAAGGGGGAGGGAAGTGGGATTGTTGAGGGGAAGGGAAGGGGGTGGACTTTACGCAGTATATACCTTACGCGCTCGTGCGCGACAGCCCAAAGGGGACTCATTAAGACATGGGTTAAAACTGCTCTCTAAGCTCGAAGTCTCTAAGTCAAAGAAGAGTGCGTATGTGCAGTATTTATAGTACGCGAATTTATAGACAAGTCTGTGGCGCAAAGGTTCATGGGACTGATCGCGTGGAAACCGAACTGAGATGCGTGCGTTGCCGCGTGGGGACAACACCAGATAGAAGTGTACTAATCATGTGAGCCGCGGAATGGTAACAGAACGGCGTGCACGCGACTGAACTCTTAGCGTCGTTGCGCCAATTCAAACGTACGGCGAGCGCTTGGCGTGAAGTGTCCAGCGTCGGAGCGGAGTGAGTCGGTGCGGGGACCAACATGTTAAGGTTAAAAAGGACATGTAGCAGGGAGGACAGTGGTCGCGTGGGACAATGTGTCGCGCAAGTAACGGTGACTGGTAAGCCGGCGAGATGTGAAGTGACAGCATCAGAGAGGGGTGAACACGACGCGGAAAACAAACACCGACATTTGAAACGAAAAAATTGAACACTTAAGTATGTTCGGAGGAGAGTGGGGCGCGCCAAGGAATTTCAACACGACCCCCGCGATGCTGGAAATGTTGCGCGGACACTCAAATGTTACGGCGAGCGCATGTCGTCAAGTGACAGCGTTGGAGAGGGCATGAACGGCGCTGGACAAACCCCGAGTTGGAGATAAAAACTGAACCAATTGATCGGGTAACACATTGGCATGCACGGAACTCAAATACGCGCCATGTTGCTTATTCTTAATATACGACGAAGTTGACAGCGCTGGAGAGCCGTGACTCGGGACAGAACTGACATGGAAGGGTAAAACTGAGCACTGAGCGCGTAGTTCGTAACAGAATGGCTGCGTGCGCTCTCAAAATTACCGCCTGTAACGAGTACTCGAATACGCGGACGCGCGTGCGACGGCGTCGGGGCGGCGTGGCCGGGGCGGAGGCGGTGCGGCCGCATGGCGCGTGGCGCGCGGCGGGTGCGCTTTCCTCGAGGACTCACCGGGAGCGCTGGATGGCGTCGTGCGGTGCGCGTGCGCCGGAGCGAGAGCCGAGCGCGTGTGCGGCGTGCGGTCCGGCCACGATGAGTACACCGCCTCCGCCCAGGCCCCCACCGCCCCCACATCCCCGCCCCGCGCCGCGCACGGCTTGCTCTCAGTCGCCGCACGCCGCCGCCCCGCCACAATCATCAGCCGCCGCCACCATTGACCACCGGACGCCCGGCCTTTCGATGTTTGACGCTGCCACTATTTTGACGCCTTTCGTTCTTCTGTCTTCTTTCTTTACTGTCACTTTTTGAGGGCTTCGCCATTGACACGTTAGTTAAGCTGTTGTCGGTTTTTAGCTCCGTAATGTGGAGCATAAATTCTTGTTGGCCTGAAGCTGATAGTTGTTCCATTTCGGTATATTCCACCTCTGACCAACCCGCTTCGTTGTCTTGACGTTGTCCGGTCACCAATTCCTACTGTCTTATTTGTTGTTTTGTTGCGTTTGATAAGTAGTTCCTTGGTCAAGCGTGTATTTCAAACGCGCGCTTGTATGTGGCGAAACTAATTGCCATCAAGCCTGCATCAATAGCTCATTTGATTTATCGGTATATAAAATTGGTCACTAAATGTTCCGACAATATATGGCATTTTTGGCGCCTTTTATACGCCCAGTAATCTGGGTTACAGGACGTAACGTACTTACCAAGGTTAAATTATTGCTAGATAAGGTTTTCTAATATTAATCCTATCTGTTCTCCTGATACTGACGATGATACTGTTATTCTATTGTTTCTATAATACTTGAAGACCTTCGAGTCCCGTATTCTTCCGCGGTCTCCGTCACCGTTTCCACTCAATACTAATATCATATCCCTGCAACTGCTATTACTCGCGTGCTTGCCAATGGTAAGAGCTCCTCCACAACGCTAAATATGTCCATTCACTGCCTCACTCGTTACCTTCCATCGTGGCGGTCAATTCTGCCAACGCGCCGTGTAATCGCGCGGTTTTCCCGATCCGCAGCCACAGCCGGCCGGCGGCGATGACGCTTCACCGGCCGAGCTCGAACCCGCGACCGCCTTCGAAACCCGGCGCCCGCGCGGGCCTCCTCGGCGCAGCCGCGGCGCGGCGCGGCGTGACGTCAAATCGGCGTGCAACCTTTGACTCTAAGGCGGAAGCGAAGGGCGAAGAAGCGGCTGTCAACGCGGTGACAGGCCCCCGCGCGGCGGAGACACGAGCGGCCGCGCAGCCGCCGGACAAAGCCCGCCCGGGACGAACAAGTAAAAAGAGGAAAAGGATGGAAAAAAGACGGAAAGGCCCGCCGGACGCGAGTCCGTGTCTGGCGCTACGCCCTGCAGGGGAGCGAGGAGGGGGGGGAGGGAGACGGAGGCCGCCAGTTCGCTAATTCCGCCGGTGCTATTTGGCCGGCCGCAAGGATCGCTTCGCGTTGCGGCGGTAACTCAGGACGCGATGTCGAACCCGGCAACCGCGTAATTCGACGTCGGGCTTGTGTTTCGTCTTCCGCGCCTTCGCCCGCGTTCGTGCCGATTTCGAAGGCATGCCACGCCCTCGCACCGTCCCCCCGTCCCTTCTCCCCCTCTCCCCCCCTGGGTTTGCCACCCGGCGCAGCGCGGCACCCGCAATTTCCCGCCCGCTAACCGGAATATCGCCGGAAAGATTCCCTTCCCGAAGGGTCTCAACCTTCTATGATCACCGAGCGAACCATTGCCGGCAGGAGCGGCAGGCTCTCTGGATCTGCCTCGCCCGGCGGAGGGGCGCAGAGCCGGGGGACGATGTTCGCCGCAGATGATGAGTTGTGTGGGAAAAAAGGCCAAGGGCGGGGAGAGAGGCAAGACTCGAGGCGGCTACGCCCGGCGGTTCACCGCGCTGGCGCCTCTGAGGCCGGATGGAGAACCCGCGCGACTGAGCCGCGATTTTGTTGGCACCATGATACAAGGAGAAGGATTTCCCCGAAATAATATTTCCGCTGTTCACGTGAACTGATTCAACGCTGCTACTACGAATTTACGATAGCAGCGTTGTCACTCTCGGAAGGGCCAATGCGGCGCGCAGGATTCGAGTCCCGGTGGTGCCCCGGTTTTTGGCTTCTCGCTCCCAGAATTCAGAGACTCACAATCTCGGTTCACATATATACATGTGCGCTGCCGCGTGGGTACTAGAGTTGTGTATAAGTCTCCATGCTGCATATACTTAGTGCTCTTGGCCTCATTGAATTTAGATTGTACCTCAGTTCAATGGATTAGGATTATCATTCTTTTCAATCACTGACTTCGAGCAGAATTGCATTAGACTTAAACAATGCCGTCCCATGCAGATCATTCTCTCTCATGCTGGATTACTATGTTTTTCTATCTCTCCCTTCTCACACCTCTTAAGCGACCCTTATGTCCACTACATACTCAGCGGAGATATACATGTTTTACCTCAAACCCAAAGTGACGGAGACGCTGCCCTCTCTAAGAATGTACGTTTTCCTTTCCGAACTTGATAGCGGCAGATACCGGCGTTATCCGACTGCGGAGATACCTAAGTGAGAACCCCATCTCATTTATTATGTTTCCTTTTTCGTGTACATTAGTGTTATTAAGTAGCTTTAAAATTGAATGTTGAAAAAAAGTAAACAATTACTCTACTTCGACTCACTATCTAAGTAAGGTGCCAAAACTTGTGGTAGTTCATTTTCCCTGATTCTCTCTCGATGAAACTCGCCAACGTTGTAGCTTTATTCTTAGCGAATTGAATATCTCGGATCCTCCTTCTTGATAAATCATTACGTACGTCAAGTAGTCGGGATATAGTACGAGAATAGTGCACTTGTCATGGGAATAAACACAACCATGGACGGTAGTTTCAAGCTAATTTTTTTCGACTCTAACCACACAAAATTCATACCTCCAAATCAAAAATGTTTAATCATCGTTTATTACCAATATAAATAACAGAATCATTTCACTCATGAATTGACCACACTTTGCAACCAAATGACGCAAAGGATCTTGCTATACTAGTATTTACTATTAGTATTTACTGATCTTAACTGAGTATCGCTATCCTTATGAAATTGTTAGTAAATGTATGAATAATCTAGATGTGATTTCATAATAATTAACTGTTCACAATGTAATTAGCACTCGTGGTATATAAAAGCTATATCTGTCAAGAGGTGAAATCCTCCACACTATCCATAAAACTAAATTACAGAAATTCCTTATTTTCTCTATAGCAGTTAGTCTTAATAATTTTCATGCAGTTATAAGGAACTGCTGTTTCTCGACTATTGAGTGGCTCCAGGCTTTTTCTTACGTTGAAAAAACTTGATCGATGCTTTCTGACATTTTAAGAAGAATTTGTTTCATAGTTCAGTAGTTCAGGCACTAATACTTACCTAGATCACTCGGTTTCAGAAGGTCTCTTGCTTGCAGTAGGTTGAATTGCAAGATAAGAGCCACGAGATTTAGAAGGTCAAATTGGCCCAAAGAGGTCTATAATTTAGTGAGACAAGCTCCTTCTACGTTGGTTTTCCAGATACGTATACAGTGTTAGTTTAAACTGACAGGTCTCTACGACTCGGTCTATAAATATGCTATAGGTTAATTTGAGTTGGAGATATATCGGGTTTCAGAGCAAATATTTTATTTCTCAATTGTTTGAGCGAATTATTGCCTTGGAAAGCTTGAAGTCGCAGAATTTTCAACAGTATAATTAAATCACAACCAAGAAGAATGCCCTTTTTCACATCTTAGAGTTTTTTGCGCCAATTATGCAATTCTTAGAATAAGTTAAAGTGAGTCTATTTATAAAATCTCCGTGTATATTTATATCGTGCTTAAAGGATTTCACAAGGGAGAAAATTACTTAAAATTTAACGATTTTAACATATATCGTGGTTAAAAAAACGTTTCTTTTGAGTTCTTTGTGGCTCCCCATCACCAGGTACAAATAATAAAATACACAAAAATTGATTAGCAATAAATTAAAATGTAAAAAGTACAAAAAATTTCCAAATACAAATAAAATAAAATAATAAAAAAAAAAAAAAAAAAAAAAATAAATATAAAAAAAATTTTAAAAACAAATAAAAATTTAATTTAATTTGACAACAGTTTTTAGTAATTTGATTTTAAATTTGATATTTTATTAAACCTGGAATATTTTTTAAACTCACCAATTCACTCAATAAATTGCTTCAGTAAATACATCTCATCACAATCCCGTTATCCCATCAATACACGTTTAATATTTATTGATTAAGTGTCTTGTTACACCTATATTGGTATTAGTATTTTTTGGAAATTTGGCCAAATATTAAAAAAATATTATTTGTAAATAATTAGAATACATTTTATATTTAAATTTTATTACCGCATATTCGTGTCTAAAAATGATCTGTGATTTCATTAGACATAAATTCTATTTGACCCATTGATCTCTACCTACAGAAAACCTGGGCAATAGGTACTGAAAAAACATGGTGTGGAGGCCTACGAGATGTGTTGGATGAAAATTGTAGAACTAATTATGAACGGAAGATCGATTTTTAAATAGATTTTATGGCCTCATGATATTAATATGTATTCAAGAGTTCGCGATAAATCCCTCTGTCTGATGGTGATCAATAATATTTAAATAATTCTAGGAAAATTCGTGTATTGTATCTAAAACAGATTAATTTTCTATTTGTATAAATTTTGTGAGTTTGTCAATGATATTCATGATGATAATTTATTAAAAACTCGGACTCTGACGCTGTAGAATTTACTGTACGTTTTACAAAAGTCTTGAACGTTTTAATTGTGGATTTGCTGATCAATGAGATAATTGTAGGGCGTCTATGGGTAATATACTTAATTGGCTGATGTCTCTCAGTCATAATAATCTTAAAATGTGTGCGTCTATGATAGATTACCCATCAGAGTGGTAAATAGCTTTTATACACGCTATATATTCTATAGAAAAGAGAAATTAGACGTGACTTATTATAAGTTTTGTACGTTCCATTATCAGTGGACCTTCCTGAATAACTAATCTTCGTATCGTATTTGAATTCATACCCGTTTGCTGTAATGAGCAGATATAACGTTTTTATTGTTATACTAATTGATTTTTTTAATAAAATATTGTTATAATAGTGCTAGGTCTATTTTTATAACTTTTTATCGCCCACAGAGTATTTCCACCCTTAATTCACTGAAATGTAAATTGCCCTATCATTAAAAATTCGATTTTAGTGTTGATGAATATCTAAAGTAAATTTAGCTATATCTAATTTTTTAATTGTTTTCGTATTTTATTATATTTTATCCCAGGATATACATCAAATTGATTATTCATATATACATAAAATTCAATAATAAAAATATCGCAAAAGTATTCTGGATCTAATCACTGGAGGATTATTAGATTGGCAAATTACTTGGGCCTCGCGTTTGATTTACAATTTAAATTTTATTTATACTATAGTTTTATCAAGTTATCTGCAACATCCTCTTTCCCGGTTTAAATACTGATTATGCATTATTGACTATAGAGAAGATGTACGTTCCTACCTCTTACTATGGACTCATGAGCGCATATTTCATTTTAGTGCAATTGTGCAGGTCATCAAGATAATATTACCCGTTGGTGTGATATGGCTCTAATTTTGTGATGCCATTTTTTTTCATTTGCAATTATCTCTCTCTGATATTCTTTTCCTATGGATGTTCATACACTCTCTCTTATTTAACACATGCTCTCTTTTTTTGAAAAAGAGTCAATGATTCTATGTCCCTTATATCATTTCCGAATGAAGAATTGAATAAACTTTGATATGTTTCGGGGTACACTGGCTGTGGTTTATAGCTCATTCCGTGAGTCAAAGTATTTTAGGGGGTCATAAAATCTCGCACAATATTTTTCCATTTATTGTGATATAACTTCGTATCTTCCGCCTGTAGAATTGAGCCTACTTCTCTCAGTTCTTTCATCTCTGAAGTATCGACATTTAAATTCTCTTCTCTAATTATATCTATCTCTAGTAATGTATTGCAGAACAATTTCAATTTATAAGCAACCACAGGAGTTAATAATGTCAAGTTACTTACAAACAACAGCAATATTATCTTCACAGTGCTGGATGATAGGTTCTGATGGAAGTGGATACATGTGATATTTCTTCTTGAACCTTAAACCTCGATTCAGAAACTTACACGAAACATCATTGTATTTCCGAGAAATAAGTTTGTTCACTTCAGAAAATATGTTATTCTTTTCTCTCGACCACACGATGCGACACGCTCGTAATACAAGTTATATTTAGACACTTGAAGATACAGTGTGTCAGCACTCATCGTCTTCACATGGCAAGAAGTCTGCAAGTAAAGCAGTAATGTGTCACTGCTTAGCCTTCTGCCAGGCTCCATAATCTTGTAGGCATCTCTAACTGTCACACTCCAAGGTACTGCCTGCTGGTTATTTCCAATATTTTGATCATTTGCCCTTAGTAGCGTCCTGTCAGGCATGTTTGATATTTATGGGACTTTCCCTCCAACAATTTGCCAATACAGCGTACCCAACCCAACCCGAAATTTCTAGTCATGTGTATATAACTTAAGAGAGAATCATATTGTTAGTTATAGTTGTTCCTTCAGGTGGAGTACTGAGAATATTAGACGAAATAACTTGTACCAATATCCTTCCCTTAGTTTTTATCATATTTTATTTTTGCCCATGATATCTCATATAAAACTTTTTTTTAATTTCGGGGGAAGGCCAAACAACAACCTAGGATGAAACCTAATATATAATTTCTGTCTGCTAAGTGCAGTGTTAGAGCATAGAAAGCCAATTTTTTGTAAAGAGGGTATAACCCATTTTGTCAAGGGTCCAAAGTAAATGAACTTGTAAAAACAGTTCCGGCGCTTCTGAAGACCGCTTAATCTTATTTTGTTTTCGCATGCGTTTATTTTCAGAACCCTAAGTGCATTCATTCTTTTGAATCTTCAATGCTGGTTCTTAAACATGCTGTCATATACACTTTAGTGATGTTATATGATTTCGCATGACGGTTTCCAGGGCCGAAAGGTGATGTAAGGAGTAACCCTGCCTTCGTATCCCCACCCTACGATGGAGACGTATCTGCAATATAAAAATTTCATTCCTTCGAGGGGATCCATCTACCAAGAGGTTTCCCATGTGACGACAAGTCCCCTTTAGAGGATCCAAGTACTTTGAAAGGATCCCTCATCTGTTGTTTCCGTTTCCCAAGGGAGGGGTGTGGCAAGGCATTTTCGACCGCCCCTCTTGTTGCCTCCTTCTAATACCACTAATTAATAAACTAGTTGATCTCATACGATGGTCGTCAAGTAATTCTTTGTTTTCACAAGGCTCTCGTGTGTATCGAGGAAATGTGGGCAGCCGCAGACTGCCGGGACTTCGAGAACTGTGGAAAATGGTGGCGATGCCGCACGAGCAATGGTTTTCGAAGGAAGGACAAGCTTTCTCCTCCTCGCCTGCCCGATTCGGCGATTAAATGGGGTCTGTACGCAGCCATTTTCACACCGAGAACGCGCGCAGTCCGCCGGCCGTCTCGCGGAGCGTTTCCTTTGCCGGGGGAAACTGTTCTCGCAGTCCCCGCATGCGTCTGTGGTCTTGCCCGCTTCAGGCCTCCAGCGGTCGTTGGCTGGTCTTACAACTAGACACGCGTTTTGCACTTACACTTCTCAAGAGAACAGCACGAGTAAAATTTCTTGTCAGCGTTTTTGCGTCCGACCGAGGAAATTGTGTTTTCTTCTGTGGGTATTTTGAATGAAAATGGTGTTCCTTGAAAATATGGCGTCGGTACGTAACATTCGCTTTGTTTGCAGTCCATTTAAAATGACTACGTTCATTCTCCTCCTCAAATCGGATACAAAGAATACGGTTACAGCTCACAATGTGATCTTTTCCACGAACGTCATTTTTCACACGTGAATAAACAAATTGTTGTTTGGAAATACGAGTGGAGATGCACTTGGATTCCTCTTGATAGTTGTAGCAATTACAAACGATTACTGACCCCCAATATATTGTTATTTATACTAGTTTGTATGCTCAGAGAGAAAACGGCATTCTGCCTCAGAAGCGTTCAAAGGTTCCAATGACCTTGCCTTTTTACAATCTCTCTACTCTATCATATTTTCTCACCCTGGAGATTGAATGAACCGCGATAGGTAGTCTCTGTTTTAAGACTTCGAAAATTCAGGCTCAAGTATCTACTCAGAGAGGGCGTCTACAATTCCTTGTACACAACACGCTTAGCCATGGAAGACCGAATCATCTTCACTAATTGTTGAGGGTGAAGGTAGTTTAACTTTGGTGTTTTCTCACTTTTAGTGTTGCTTAAATTAATTGTTTTCTTCATTTGGGGACTTGGGAGACTTCTAGTTCTTCTCTTCCTCTGTAACACTCGACAAAATTTAAATTATTTTGATGCAGAGAGTGAGTGATCGGAAAATGACCGAACCACTTTGACAAATAGTTAGGTTGTCAGGAATACCTAGGACTCGTCACATTACCATGAGAATTAAAAAACTTCCCCACTTTTACTAAAACCCTTATATGTTTTGAAAATTACTATTGTGAGCCTTCCTTATACAAACAATAGTCGTGTCTATCCATTTTATCAGTAGGATAGAAATCCGAAAGAAAATGATCATGACGTTACTTTGTGGATACTTCTGATCCCTCTTGCAAAGAAGTGTCTATTGCCAACAATTGTCGTTAAATGAATAAACTTTTATACAAGTACAAAAATAGATAAATAACGCTAATGTCGGAACCAATACCTGTTCAAGGAGTGATTTCACCATTTCTTTGATGTCTGTTGCTGCCTCGGTCTCTGGCTCTCGGATAGTTCATTGTATTTCTTGTAAAGCGCTCAAAGATCTCTTAACTAATCGAGCGGCGTATCTGAGATGTGCTCTGACAGGATGGCGTATACATTCTGAGGCCTCTTTCCGCAATCCACAAAAGGGAGTTTGGGGGAGAAGGGTGTGGGGGATGGTTTATGACGTGGATATATGCAAAAAAGAAATATCAGTACCCAGCTACATTTGTGTAAATCACTGTACAAAAATATTTTGCTGAAAACGAGTAATTAAATATGTTATAATTATAGATATTATATTAAACGTTCTACGATTAAAAAATAAATTTAAACAACTGCATTATTAAATCCACTAGTTCTATTAACGTTTATCACGCTTTTAGTCCCTAAAAAAAATATGCAATTTATGCCCTCAATAATGGCTGAAATAAGCACGATAAATGTTTAAGAACCGGTTATTGGTTTCACCAGACATTCAATTTTGCCAATTCAGCATTATTGTAAAGCAACCACAGAAAGAGTATGTGCAAACTTAAGAAATTGATTATCTATTTCTGCACAGAAATATACGCAGAATATCATACAAATTTTGTAGTCTTTCTTTCTCTTTAGAACATGCTTATATCCAAGAAAGTATCGTCTTGTAATTACGAAAAGGCCTTCTCCATATAATATGATGTAATGAAGAATTCTTTTCTGCGAAATACATTCTCAGAAAAGGCCAGGATACACAGAGATTATTTCTGTGGTTCAAACACTCTTCCAATTTTTATCATTTGCCCTTCTATATTTAGCTAGAATATCAGTAACACTTTACCTTCTTGATACCTGGCAGTGAGGGCTCATCTAGGACGGGTTTTTTACATACGCGTGTCTTAAATTTATTAAGAAACGTTGTGGTGCTTTGCCGAATGAATATTAATTTTTTTCCTTAAATATGTACTTTTAGGCAAGGTAAAAATTGAAAGAGTTATGTGCAAGTAAATCTGAGTTTATATGCCTCTAAAATATATTATTATGTCAATTAGGTATATTATATGCCAAAAAATTTGTTCCTCTTGATCTCTAATTTCACGATGTCAGAGAGATTTGTTTCCCGAACAATTAAACCAAAACGATTCGAATGTGGAAGACGTTCCGGCTCCATGTATAAGTGCATGGTTTGTAATACTGAATTTTTGAACGTTTGCTTCCTCGCCGAAATTATTACCTTTCATATCAATCACTTCAATGTGTATTTTTGTTAACTGTCCTTCATTTCAGTTACAACTACAGACACAGTAACATGCTGTCGACGGAGTATTTGTTAGACTGTGTCTGTGCTTTGTGTCCGTGGCGCTAGTTCACGTTGCTTAACATGTAATTCTAGTAAATCAATTATTAGGTACTTTCTGATGTAGAACGGAAGACAGCCTGAATATCTATAGAGTTCACAGATCGATAGAAAAACAAAATGGAACCAATTACTCATTGCTCCGTGAGACAATATCTTCGGACCAAGGAATTAAGGTGCATAGATTGACGGATAGCCATTATTCTGCCTTCCTGTAACGGGGCTTAACTTGAATCTCAATCCATTTCGATTGCTATCGCCCTCTAGTTAGTAAATGAGCAGTGTTCGTTAGGAAAGAGATTAGCCGCCCAGTAGTAGGGATTGACCAGTAGTAGGGGCAACCGCACAAGCTAAAGTCAGGTAGATGCAGTGTATATGAGCCCATTAGTAAGAGATGAGCGGGCTATAGCTGACGTCCGCATGAGCGCGTTAGTAGATTGGGCAAGTAGTATGATTGAGCTCCAGTAGTATACTGAGCAATAGCAGGATGAGCGAGTAGTAGATGAGCCGTAGTACGATGACCAGTAGTAGGATGAGCAGTAGAATATGATAGAGAGCGATTTGAGTAGTATGTAGTGCAGTGGTAGGCATGAGCCAAGGGACAGACAGTGACTCTAGATGACCCAGTGTAGATGGAGCTAGTGGAGTAATAGTAGCTATTCAGATAAGGCATGAGCACGTAGTAGAGATGAGACCACGTAGTAGATGAGCCGTAGGTTAAGACGATGGCGCAGTAGTAGATGAGCAGTGGAGTTTAGATGTGACGGCAATTGGTCGCTTGAGATGAGCAGATAGTACAATTGACTAGTTACGGTGGCGCCCTCGTTTATTGTCCGGGCCGGATTATGAGCAGATAAAGACATCTTCGCGCGAGGCCCATCCCCTCCCGCTGGCGGCGGCCTGTTTCCCTCCCTTATCTCCCGCGAGGATAGCGTGCCGGAGCAGGCGCAGCAACGCGCCGAAGCAAAGGCGGCGTTTGCACGGGCTCGTCTCTCGTGGATTCAGGCGGCGCGGGCGGGCGAGCGGGGGCGGGCGGGCGGGCGAGGCGGAGGCGGGCGGGGTTGGTTTGAGCGGGCGCGGGCTCATTTTCCCGCGCAGCGGCCCACCCATCCCGCGCTCTTTTCTCGCCAACCCAGCCCCGCCCCC
>BOPP01000063.1:4713781-4734636 GCA_017312745.1 Gryllus bimaculatus
GGCGGTGGGGCTGGCGGAGGCGGTGTAGCTCATCCGTGGCCGGACCGCACGCCGCACACCGCGCTCGGCTCTCGCTCCGGCCGCACCGCACCGCAGCGACGCCTCCAGCGCTCCCGGTGAGTCCTCGGAGGAAAGCGCAACCCGCGCGCGCCCACGCGCCTGCGCCTGCACCGCCTCCGCGCCCGGCCACGCCGCCCCGACGCCGTCGCACGCGCGCTCCCCGCGTATTCGAGTTACTCGTTACAGGCGTATTTGAGACGCACGCACGCCATTCTGTTACGACTACGCGCTCAGTGCTCAGTTTTACCCTTCCATGTCAGTGTCTGGTCCCGAGTCACGGCTCTCCAGCGCTGTCACTTCGTCGTATATTTAAGATAAGCACATGGCGCGTATTTGAGTTCCGTGCATGCCAATGTGTTACCCGATCATTGTTCAGTTTTATGCTTCCAACTCGGGTTTGTCCAGCGCCGTGTCATGCCTCTCCAACGCTGTCACTTGGCGACATGCGCTCGCCGTACATTTGAGTGTCGCGCACATTTCAGCAGTCGCGAGGGTCGTAGTTGAATTCCTTGCGCGCCACTCTCCTCCGAACATACTCTAAGTGTTCAATTTTTCGTTTCAATGTCGGTGTTTGTTCCCGCGTCGTGTCACCCCTCTCTGATGCTGTCACTTCACATCTCGCGCTTACCGTCCACCGTTACTTGCGCGACACATTGTCCCACGCGAGCCACTGTCCTCCGACCCTTGCTATCAGTGTTCACTTTTACCTTAACATGTTGGTCCCCGCACCGACTCACTCCGCTCCGACGCTGACACTTCACGCCAAGCGCTCGCCGTACGTTTGAATTGCGCGCACGACGCTAAGTTCAGTCGCGTGCACGCCGTTCTGTTACCATTCCGCGCTCAATGATTAGTACACTTCTATCTCGGTGTTTGTCCCCACGCGGCAACGCACGCATCTCAGTTCGGTTTCACGCGATCAGTCCTGACCTTTGCGCCACAGACTTGTCCTATAAATTCCGTACTATAAATTACTGCACATACCACTCTTCTTTGACTTAGAGACTTCGACTTAGAGAGCAGTTTTACCCATTCTTATGAGTCTTTGGCTTCGCGCACGACGCGTAGTTATTAAGTACTGCGTATTCCACTCTTCTTTGACACTCGACTTCGACTTACAGAGCAGTTTTACCCGTTCTTATGAGTCTTTAGCTTCGCGCACGAGGCGTAGTTAGGCTCAACGTTAATATTGTTGAGTTGAGTTTCACGCCCGACGTTCAGTGGAGCTTCTCGCACGCCACGCTGCTTGGTGCCTCGCGCTCAGCGCTCAGTTTCACCCTGTTATTTCTTTCTCTCCGCGCCGCACGACTCCAATCCGTTTCTCTCTGCATCGCGCACGCCACTCCCCTCGGAGCCATGTGCTCGCCGTGTATGCGAATTCTATGCACGCCACTCGGCTCCATTCAGATATTAAAATTCATATTCTATTTACTCTGCTCAGAATTCAGTGGTACTGAACCATCCCAGTGTTTGGCTACGCCAAGTAAGGTCGTTCAGTTGAGTTTAGATTTAGATTTATTTAGTCCAAAATACAGTAAAAACTGTATGTGACGTATGGGGGAGAAGATCATCTGCGCACGTTTTCGTGAGTTCCAAAAGTTAACATAAATAAATAAATAAATTTAAAAAAATAAAAAAGCGCGAGATTTGGAATATTTGATAAAAATAGACATTTTCGTCCCGAGTTATAGAAAACTTATTTGCATCGGTACACGAATTGCAAGTATGATTTTTCTGCATTGCTAACAAAATAGTAACTCGCCCTTACCTCTACTCCTACTATTGCAAGTAAAAGGAGAGTTCGCGCATAGTGAAGCTACATTTACGACCAGAAGCTTTCATCTTAGCTACTTCAGCTTAGCATCACCCGGTCTCCATAAATTTGAGGTCCGCGCAGTGTTCAGTTCGACTCTGTTTCAGGTCTTTGGATTTTAACTCATGATTCACAGTTGAGCTCCATGCACATTGTTGAATTATGACGCACGTCGTTCAGTGGATTTCCGCGGATACCGAACCTTTGGGTGTCAAGTTCCGAGACATTATCTGAGCACCATGTGTGCCTCATAAATTATAGAGATTTGCGCCCGCTTTTCTGCTCCACACCCGCGCTCGACGTTCAATTTGACCCTGTTACCTCTGGTCTTTGTCCGTTCGAACGAGGCACTGTTGAAATACGCTTATATTGTTGAGTTAAGCTGCGCGCATGCTGCACTAATGATGGGACAACAGAACATCGATGATGCCAAACATCGATGTTTAAAATTAACGCATCTATTTTAATAATACATCGACCTAAAACCACCGATGTTTTTACACATCGATGTTTAAAAGTTTGTTTAGTAATCTCTAACATTAAACTTGTACGCAACAAAATTGAATTTGAGAGTTGCAGTAGACATTAATTTATAATTAAATTTAACTGAAAACTAAGTTGAAAATGCCGCTCCATGAGCAAAATCGAGGAAAGACGAAGGAAATACCGCGGAATTTGATCCTCTCGGACGAGGATGTAGTAGGGAATAGTATGCTCGATGAAGGTAGTACAAATCGTGCTCGTTTGGTGTGAAAACATTGACATACCAACAGTTATTATTTCATATTTTACCTTTTACAAAATTGTGATTATGAGCATTTTTCATCGGAACAAAATATCGAAAAAATTAAAAACATCAAGCCCGAAACATTGATGTTAAAAAAACTTCGGCTTCAATTCATCGATGTTTAAAACATTGAATTTTTTATAGAAACATCGATGTTTTGAAAACATTGACGTCGATGTCACATCTCTATGCTGGACTGCTTGGTCCCATGCGCTCAGTTGTCAACATCGAGCCACGTGCTCACCGTATATTTGGCTTCCACGGACGACACAGATTAGTGTTCCGTGCACTGTACGCTACTCCTACCCCGTGCCGAATGTTGAGCTTCGTGTTACCATGTCAGGCTTGTCACTCCATTCGGAGCTTCATACAATTCCACAGCTTCGTGCCATGTGATTGCCGTGTGATTGGCCTCTCCGCTCGCAGCACTGTTGAGTTCCGTGCCCCCTCCCCCATTTCCCTGCTCTGATCTCGCCCCCAGTGATTAGCTTTACCCTGCCATCTCAGACCTTGGCTTCGCGCATGACGCGTAGTTGAGCTCCGCGGCAATTACAGGACTGAGCTCCGCAAACGCTGTTCAGGTGAACTCCCGCACGCCCCTCCATTCAGAATCCCCGTTCGAACCAAGCGTTTAGTGTTTGGCTCCGCGCCTACTGCTTATTTTAATAGTCCCTGAAAAGTATCTCCGCTTGGTGCACTACGTTGTACTCGATACCTCCTATTCAATACTCGCCCTCGCGCCTAAGATTTAACTCGTCACCAACCCTTTCTCACCTGCAAAGGCATCATAAGTGAAATTGATGTCGACAATACGATCGCCTAAGTCCTGCCTCACACTTGCTCCGCGAATTCCGCATATTGAATTTCGATGTTATGTACAATTGAGCACACATCGTTCAATTGAATTCTACAAACATCAACTGAACTCCGTGCAAGCTGTAATCTGCGCTGATCTGTAATCAGTTTTCAGCTCATTGATAAGCTTTGTACCGTGAACTCAATATTTTTGCCCGCGCCCTTTGTAGGGGCGAGTGCCGCGAACGTTGAGTTGTGCATGTGGGTGATCTGGGCTGTCCGGGTGACGACGCGTCGAAGGCTGAGTTGCCGACATTTCGACCATCCTGTCGTGGTCTTCCTCAGCGCCGTGATGGTCAGCGCTCGGGGGTATGACCATCACGGCGCATACCAACCCTGAGGAAGACCACGACTAGATGATCGAAACGTCGGCAACTCAGCTTTCGACGCGGCGTCACCCGGACAGCCCAGATCAACCACATGACTCTGGCCGCGGAAGCCTACGACTTCATTTAACTACCCCCTACGGGGAGGAATTTTACAAATTTACCAAGCTTGAATATACACTCGAGCGCTGACCATCACGGCGCATACCAGCCCTGAGGAAGACCACGACAGGATGGTGGAAACGTCGGCAACTCAGCCTTCGACGCGGCGTCACCCGCACAGCCCAGTTCCCCCACATGAGTCTGGCCGCGGAAGCCTACGACTTCGTTGAGTTGTGCGTATTGTACGCCCCCACGCTTAGTAACATCCACTTCTTCGGGCCTTGCCTTCGCTTCGCTGGGCGTTCCGAGCGCTCTAGAGCAGCTCCGCGCCCCGCTGGCTGTCCCGCCCCCCGCCTCGCGCTCCGTTGCCGTCCACGCTCGTCGCTTCGCGCCCAGTTTTCGGTTTCGCGCCCAAGGCATCGGTCCCGGTCCCGCGCGCGCGCCTGGGCCCCGTGAACGTCGTCGCCCTCCGCTCTGCGCGCCCAGGTTTCTCCTCGGGGTCTCCTGAGACTGCGCCTCCGCCGGGTCCCCGCACTTGGCTGGCGGGCGCGACGCGTCGCGATCTTCACTTTGTCCAATGTGGTGCATTTGGTGTGGGCGGCCTGGATCTGTGTCCTCTACTGTCCTGGATTTTTATTCTTCAAATTTCGGATTGGCTAGCTGCCTCCCGTTCCCTTGAGGGGCTGGGGTGAGTAGGACTAGTTTAGTATTAAAACATTTTTTTCGTTAGGTAGAGTAGTTTGAAGTGGGAGGAAAGAAGAGTAGGAAAAGAGCAAAGATGTTATGCACTTGGGGGTTTGAAGGGATAGAAATCGGGTGGTGGGCTTTTTAGAGGGGTCATTTTGTTGAGGGTTTTGTCGTGGCGTTCCGTGAGTCTTTGTTTGTTGGGTATTTTGGGGGAGGAAGTTGAAGGATATCTAGAAGGAGCTTGTTTATGAATTGCTGGACCGTGTCGCGGGATGTGCTGAAAATATATTGGGGAAGTGGACGGATGTTGTGTTGGGTTCGGAATATGTTGTAGTATTGACCGGGAAGTTTCACCACGCGTTCGGATTGTTTGATGTTCCCGGGCACGTCAACTGCTATGGTCATTAGTCCCGTTAGTGTTGTGAATGTTTTGTCGCGGAAGGTGGCAGAATTCCTCCTCCTTTGGATGTAGAGATCCGGCGCCGACCTACATGTAGGCTTGTGTGTGATTTCCTCCTCCAGGAACTTCCCGTACCGGGGCACCGCTCCAGCTTGAACAAGAGCTAGGTTTCCGACAAGTCTCGCGAAATATGTTATAGTGTACTGAATGTAAGTGTATTTTAGGAAGATGTAATAGTAGTTTGGGGTTTAAGGGGCCCTTAAATTACCGAGAGTTTAGTTTTGTGGATTATTTGTATTATTTTGTACTTTATTCCAACGATTATATTTTAATTACAAATTAATAAACAAGAACACCGTCGAATTCAAATCTCTCCCGCGCGGGCATAAATGCTGGAGGATAATAAACAATTTTTGGAGCGATGCATTATTAACATTGGTATTACAAGTTTGAAAATCGATTTTACACAACATCGACGTTTCGTTGTCGATGTCTCATCTCTCAGCTCCGCGCCACGTGTTGTCTCGGGCCGCCTGTCCGCCGCTCCGTTTCGAGCCCTCGCTGCGTCTGGGGCGTCGCTCCGCGCGCCGCTCCGGCATCGCCATTCAGCCCGCGCGCGCCGCCGACGGAGTATGCACTCGATCTTCGCCTGCGGCCATTCATCGGCTGCCCAGCCACGTCTCGTTAGGGACGCTGGCCACGCGGAATGCTATGTGCTGCTGTCAAAGCAGCAACGTTAACTAGCGATTTGAATACTGGTAAATACTGAAAATTGTTTTTGGATTTCTTTTTACTTTAAAGCTAAATAATTTCCTTTTCCCGTACTGAAATTTGTAAATACGTCTTTCGCAACAATCTATTTTGCTTATTGCTAATTCATGTGTGCAAAATCCTGAACGGAGCATGTATTTAATGCCGTTAAATATTTAGAAAATATTCTTTGAAAAGTTATAAAGGGGACAGCGTTTTTTTTTTATTTTATACCACATATTTCATTTTCCCAACACATATATGATTTTAACCAATCGTAAATTATAAACATATCACCCAATGATTTTGAGCAGTAGTTTTTCACGGAGAATATGTCTGAAATAATGAATGCGAAAATCTGAATGTAAGTTGATGAAGTGTCTACAAAAACAATGGGAATAATTATAATATTTTATGTAATAATTTATCAGGAACATTTAATTTGCCTTTTTAAAAATTATTTTCACATGTATTCTAATACTGCTAGTGATGTACTTTCGCAATATCATTTACAGGAATTTTATGAAGAGTTAATGTTGTACACTAACCTTTAGAAAGTTTACAAGTCGAAGAACATCTTAAGTAGAAAAGAAACATCCAATCACCAAAATTATAAATCTCCCAAACATTGTTTTCATTTCCATTCATTAACAATCCTAACTTATCGCAAAGACCGAAAGAAATGTCTCATTATTTCGACGTCAAAAATTCGTCGCCTAATGAAGTTACTTCCATTCTCATTAAGCGCCGGCTTCTCCGAACACCGTGAACCGAGGAGTCGATGGTCGCTTTTTTTTTCCGCGGAGACAATCTGCGTCTTGTGACGTAACGGGCCGCGCTTCTTTAATCGGCCGCTGGAGAGCGGGGAAGGCATTGCTTCTCAGCGCACGCCGTCCCTTCCGGGAACTCTCACGCGCTAGCCGGCAGGCCGGCCGGATGTGTCAGCATGCTTGGATACACAACAGGCCTTCGAGACGCCGCGCCCGGGGCCACGGCGCCAGCCTGGGCCTAATGGATGCTTACTTAGTGATAATGGTTATCACGGCACAGGGCTCCAGTGTTCTCTCCCAAGGTGCCCGTTGTGTCGGCATACCATTCGGGTATGAATGGAAGAATCAGAAGGCGATAAAAAGTACGTGTTCGGTAGAGTCAATACGGATACGTTTAAATAGCAGTTCAAGAATAGAAACATGTTCGAAGTGAAACGGAAGCGATAATTTTAGTAGTTTATTTTCTCTTCGCCTCAATTAAAGGTTCTGTCATGCTCTCTGCCTAAGTTTTTGCAGAGCTACCTTATATGTGCAAGGCCATGTTAAAAATTGGACGTTTCTGTTACTTCTGTAAAACAACATATCAACATTAGCAGAAAGCAGATGTAAAGAAAAAACTTCAAATTACGATATTATCGTGCATTTTATATATTTCTATCAAATTACACCGACCTTCTGGATTTTAAAGAATGTCATTTATTTTTTATCACTAAATTAGGCGAAAACACTCCAATCGAAAGTCATGAGTATTTCTAGGAGTCATCAATCACTATTATCAACATGCGAACTAATCGTACGTTCAGTCCAATAACACCCCGAATGCTGCGTCAAAATTGGAATTTATTCTATAGAGTGCAGAGTACGGATAGACCACACACAGCGCATCACAGAAGCGCCCTTTGAACGAATGCCCTATCACGTGGGGCATTCAGACGGAACACTAAATCTCTGTCAGCTTTGAATTCCTTTAGGAACTTCACAGTGGGTGGGAGGTAATTCTCTGCTGTGGGTTTGGAAAGCCCTACTGATTCCTATGCACCAATCTACAATGCCAATAGGCCGCTCTTGCCTGTCGATTCGCCTGAACCGACTACGGCGCAGAAGCAGACTAATGGTTAGGCTCTATACGACGCATGAAGGCGACCTTCGTGGGGTCAGTTACTCCCATTACACGTGTTCTTTCTTTCTATACTCATTCTAGGAACGCCTCGCAAGTCCTAGTCGTGGTTTTGCTAGCTAGGAAATAGAAAGATCAATGAAGTTATTGAACCAAACAACATAGGATAATAAACGGATATACAGAAATGGGCTCCAAAAACGATAATAACTCTAAAAATTAATAGTGACACTGTAATGCAGAGTGAGTGGTAATATAAAAGCCTGATTACAGTAGAAAATGTATATGTCCCAGATGGGTTTGCGTTTGCTATAACATGAAGTTACGTTTCTCATACGACTATTACCATCACATCCTCGGATGCTTTCTACTAAAGGAGCTCAAGTTCTGTTTTTATGTTTTGTAAGTTTTCTTTGTCGATTTTTTCAAGTCTTTTTCCACATACGCACATAACTTATCGATCGTTATACTTGTGTGAGAATTCTCTTTATGAGCCTAAACGGTAGGGGATTTAGTGCGAAACCGCCACACTCGCTAGTACGGCGCTTGCAACATCAACAGCACTATCATCGTAACGGTCCCTTGCCGCATATAGTTCAATTCATTTACCGACTTCGGATGAAGACCATCAGACAGGGAAATTCTGTAGCACTGAGCACTGTTGTTTCGGGTAGTAGGAGCAATATACGTTCAATGTTTCGTGAAACAAAGTTAATTACAAGTGTCGTAATTATTTGGTATTTTACATATAAATGTTACTGATGGAGGTGATTGAGAGACACGCTTCAAAGTCACATAAACATGTATGGACAAGGATTTTCAACATCCTCATCAAAATTTCCGCAGTCTAACATAAGCATTAAAACAAACTGACCGGGTTAGAAGTATTATATCAGAGAACAATACAGTTTATTCATTTTCTTTCTTTTTACGAGCGTTAGTGCTGCGCAATTGTAGAACATCAGGACTCGCCACCGACGAATTACGGTTAAATCAGAGTAGGCTAGAAAGGGACATACTCGGCGCACCAATCCGGATGCCGGAAGATGATGGGATAATGAAGATGGTGATGTGACGGAAGGATCACGCGATGTTATACTTCAGGATGTTGCTCCGGTGTTAGCCTGGACGCGTTGCGGGAACCACGTAAACGCCTTAATGAGAGCAGAAGGCCTAAGAATTCTACTCCGGCCGGCGCCGCTAACTCACACCAAGTACATTTTTGGTGCTTGCCCAGATCCAATCCGCTACCTCCCAAACGCTTGGAATCGTGCGCGGTCCGTGGCCGGTTTGTTAGGGTCTACTCTGGCATTCATTTGATACTGATTGGAGAAACCGAATCGGAATGACGAATTACAGATACACCAGGTCAGAAACGGCAACAGTGGCCGAGCTTCTCTCTCGAAGATCAGGGGAAGCGCCCTCTCACGGGACTCTTTGCGAATGGAAAATCCCCGGGCGTGTATTCTAGGGGCAATGCATCGGCCAACCGATCTCGAGACTTATGCTCGTGACGTAAGCATCAACTGTCACCGATGCCGAACGCAGGGCGACATCACATGAAACGATGGGCGAGAAGTTGTCCGCCCGGAGCCGGTGCGTACGGAGGGGGAAATACATGTCAATCAGGACTTCAGCTCATGTGCAGTGGAGGATTTTCTCAATGGGTTTTTGCTGTTATAGGAGTTTGTAGTTAAATGGTTGTGCAACGCGTAAAAGTGCATCATTCGGCAAAATAGATTCTTCCGCTAGTCAAATGAGCTGCAGCACCAACTGGTGCCTCAAAGAGTCAGTTCAGTGCGTGCAGTTAGAAATTGGAAACAGTTCTCACGAGTGATTTAGTTTGTTCCGACACGCCATTAAAAGAAGATTATTTATTAAAAAGTAACCAGCGATTGTACGGCTGATATGTTATAAGCAAGTGGAATTCTCGGGATATTTAAGACACTTTAGTCACTCGTATTTTAAAACAAATATTTTTATTCTCATTTCAAACACAGTGAAAACTGCAACTGTAGGCGACACAATATGACAATGTGGTCATTTTATGCCGCAAATCGTAGTTTTTAATTTTTTTCTAGAAAATAAAAATATGTATGTATTAAAATACAAAGAGTTGTTTGATTATCTTTATATATTCTGAGAATACCACTTTCCTACAATAAAAACAGATTGTCGGGATTACAATAATGTCGAAAATCAGATAAGTATCGGACATATGTCCGTTAATATTTGCGCATTAGTCACGCGGACATAAAGGGACAGATCACAAGCAGCTAACAGCGGCAATTCACATACATCACGATTTCAATTAAACTCGCAAAAGTGTAACTTAATCAAATGTATATAAAATGCAAGTAAACAAGAAATATTTAAGCGAAGTTAACTTTCTTGAATTCCGTCAAAAGACGTACTTTGTGGTCACGCAAGCATTCTCCAATTAACTCTAACGACAAAATGACAGCTCCGACACGTCTGTCAACGATCGCGAAATGAATGCGAACAACGTCGCCTCCAATTTCATTTGTCAGAAATGAGTGTCACAACAAAACAGACGGCACCCGACCAAACGCAGTGGCGTCGTCACCCTCCCCCCTTTCCACCGGCGCGCCGCTTTGTACACTCCTGCTCCAAACTGACAGTTACGTCGCCTCGCGGCGCGCGTCACGCGACCTCTCGAGTCCATCGGGCGGCGGGGATCATCGCGCTCGCGGACGGAGGCGGCGCCGGATGAAAAAACGGAAGGCGAGACCGCGACGCGCGCGCCCGCCACCGGCCGGCGTCGCTTCAACGGCAGCGATGCGACATCCACAGCAATACACCCGTGTTCCCTAACATCGATGTGCGAAATTAAAGCGCCGACGTTCCCTAACATCGATGTGCGAAATTAAAGCACCGAATTCCCTAACATCGATGTGCGAAATTAAAGAACCGCCGTTCCCTAACATCGATGTGCGAATTTAAAGAACCGCCGTTCCCTAACATCGATGTTGGAAATTAAAGCGCCGACGTTCCCTAACATCGATGTTGGAAATTAAAGCATCGATGTTGACAATACTTCGACCAAAAACCATCGACATTTTTAAACATCGATGTTAACAATACTTCGACCAAAACCATCGATGTTTTTGAACATCGATGCTTTAAAGCTAGTATAGAAACTTGGAACATCGAATTCGTGCGCACAAAAATTAATTTGACAGTGGCCATGTTTATTAATTGATAATTAATATCCAAGTAAAAACAAAGTTGTACAATGCTCTTTCATGTGCGAAATACTACGAAAGACGAAGGAAATACATGAACATCATGATTATCTCGGGCGAGGGATAGTCTGCTGGATTAAGGCAATACAAACCGCGTTTGTTTCGTACGAAGACGTAAACATATAGTGGTAACGTAAGTTATTATTTTATATATTAACTTTTCCAAGATTGTTAGAAAGGCGATTTTCCATCAACAAACAAAACATCGAAAACATTGATGTTCAAGAAACATCGGCTTCAATTGATGTTTAAAACATCCATTTTTATAGAAACATCGAAATTTTGAAAACATCGGCATCGATGTCGAATCCCTCGCTCGTGGACGGAGGCGTCGGATTTAAAAACAAAAACGGAAGACCAGAACGCGTCGCGCACGACCGCTGGTCGGGGGCGAGCGGGCGAGCGGGCGGGCGGGCGGCGGCCCGTTGCGTCAGCGGGCGAGCCGGCCCCGCCCTCTCCGCCCGCCCGGCGCGTCCCGGCCCCTCGCACTCCCCGTTTGAACGCGCCCGCGCCCGCGCGCGCCCGTCTGCGCAGACGCAGTCGCCGTCATCGCCGCCGACAAAGACGACGACGACGACCGGAGAACCAGGGGCATGCAGCCGCTGTGGTGACGAGAGGAAGAACAAGAAGACCGTCCACACGCTCACGTGCCCCGCAGCGGCCGCCCGACGACAGGGCTCTTCATTCCGCCTGCACGTGAAGAAGACAGCAACCAGCCATGCGGTACAAGGTAAGGCTCGCGACTGTATGGGGCAGTGGGAGAATGTAAAGCATCTTAGTGACGTTGCGCACTTTTGTTGTTTTCTTGATCTGACACTTATGAGTGGGGTCGTGTATGGCCACCACGACTACTTGTGTTTACTGCTAAAGATAGTACATTCATAAGCATAAGATAAAACTACATTACTCACAGTTTTATCGTTGTTATGTTACATTTTCATTCATTTTAAATTAATACATTGGAATTACAATTTCGAACTTAATTTTTTGTGTGTGATTAAAGATAGGACAGATAAAAGAGGCAGTTATTTATTTTTAAGTGGCGTGAGATTTTACCAACAGATGGCTTATAGTGTCAAATACAGAATCCGAACCACCGCGTGTGTCCTTTAAAGAATAAATTGCAGATTAATGGATATGATGTCTACTGTTCCATTCCGAGAGTTTCACGCTTTAACTAATACATACTTTTTTTACGTGAACCAAAACTCTCTCACTTCTCGCGAGCTAGGATCCATTCACTTGATGGTTTTTGTTCTCCATGCCTCAACTCTTACTCGGGTGTGAAGGAAGTCATTGTCACAAGTAAGACCGGTTTAAATATCCACAGGGCTTGTAGAGCTACCTGTGGCGCCCCTTCTCCAGCGATTTGTCGCACGACTTTTTCTGCGCAGTTTTAGCGATGTATAGCTTCAAGAACACACTTTGTGATATTTCTTTTGTAGAAAGTCAGAGTCGGCTGAGAGATTTACGGGGTCTTCTTCGGGCCCCCTTTTTCGAAACTAAATCATCGGATATACTTTGAATGAAAGTGAGAACTCATCGGTGTATTATAAATATCAAATGTAGAATATACGTTATTACTTTTCAAATTAGCATTATTTTTTTTATTCACTCTGTTACGGATTTATTGATAATGGAGTAATGTGCTTAATGATACAATTATGTTCATATTCTTATGAACAGTACGCTAATATATTTTCACACTTTATTTTAACGACAAATTATCATCTATAAAATGTATTTAAAAGGTCACATTTTTTAACTTGTCAATACTTTTCTAGCCTTATTCCCCTTCTGTATTTCTTGGTTAGTCAAATCTTATATTATCAATTCATTTGTATAGTAAATACATTATGAACGTTTTATAATAGAGTATTTTAAATATTTTTCATAAAAATTACTTATATTTGTTCTCATCCATTCATTCATTTCAGAGAATAGATTGAAATGTCAGTTCACTTTTACCTCAATACACAAACCTCTTTATGATGTATCTCACCACATGCTTCAGTTGTTTAAAATGCAAAATAGGTACCCAATGCAGTACAAACTTAAGTATGATCGTTAAGTATAATATTCTGTCTTTATTCCAAATGAAAATTGTATTTTCATATGGATGGTTCATTAGAATATTTAACTTATTAATAACACCAAGGAATACAAGTATAGTTCGAGGCGTGGAAAACAAATGCATGACAAATCACGATCGCCGGAAATAGTTAAGGAACGTGTCAGAGACAAAGCAAGAAGAGAATGACTGACCTTCCTTGGACATTCATGTGTGCGTATTCAATACGAAGATGAATATAACATGAGACTAGGGTTGTAAGGGGCGACCATCACAAGAGGTAAGAAGACAACTTGTGTTTCAAGGATGAATTGGCAGACATTCTCTCCAACACCTCTTATCGACGTTGCATTTTTGTTGCTCCGTTTCCAGCGCTATTCGCTTATTGTAAAGCAGATGTGTGAAAGTGAAGGATCGTACGCTCCGATCGTTGGTGTATGCAGCCAAAACGCTGCATCACTCTTCAATAGCAAGCTTTCGCTTTCCAACGTGGATCCACACTGACTAGCGAATTTTCCACTATTTTGTCTAGAGATTGTTATGCGGAATCACAGAGCGGGGAAAAAGCGTTGAACTCTCCCGGAAAGACTATTATTTCGCTGGTGGCTGCTTATAAGAATTGACTTCGACTTCAACTTTAGGGAGATCAAATAAAAACAACTTCTTACTTCTACCTTTTAGTCGATTCCACCTGTCTCCAGTATTTAAATCTGCACTGGGGAATAATAATTTGAACTAGGGTCATAGCGAGCGGGTTAATGTGTAACAATTCGGATATATTTGTACTATGTATAAGATGTGGTGGGTCACGAACTATTGGCGTGCTGATTTATTTGTACTTAAAGATGTCAGATGTGCTCTCATATAGTGTTTTAAGTCGCAGCTCGCGTGGTAATCGAAATATTTCTGAGGTATTTTTGGAAAAGTAAGTTTTAGTGAATTTGCTCAATGGAGAAGTGGAGGTCTCAGGTTCATGATAATGCCATTTGTAATCCGCCAGGTGTTCTATGTTTGTGTTTTATTTGTGGTTGTCGATGCGTGTAAACGAAAGAAGCATGAAGCTTTTCTTGAAATTAATAAAATTGTATAATTTATATAATAATGTTTTTAAAGAATAGGCGATGTCGACGTATTTTGTACCTAGCTGTAAATCAAAGCATTCTCTGGATCGATAAATAACAAATGTTCATTCGACTATCTAAACTACCCACACCCATTCAACACAATTCTACTAAATCATAAGTAAGTATAAGTACTACTTAAGTGCAGTTTCCCGAATCAGAGCCTATTTCTTTTCTTTTTTTCAAAAAGGTGGTGGTAGTTTTATTCTGCAGCTATGCGCATTAGTCAGCATTATGTAACCTACACAAACATTCTCGTAATTCAACACCTTTGGTGGTTCCAGCAATTGCTGGAATACTGTTAATCCAACACCAACGCCTACAAATATAAAAAAAATCATGTAGGCAGGCAATAATTTGAGTCCAGTGAAATATGAATTTCTAAATCTCCGGGCACCATTCTTTAGACCGTTTGAAGATTATTTTTGGTGTTATTGAACTATTGCATCTTTCAAAATAATGCTGACCTTAGGCTACGGTTACAGGGCAACCGAAATATTGATTGTTCGCTACCGGACGGCTGCAAGCGAAATCGTTCAACATATTTCGTCCGAAAATACCGAAAAATAATGTTGCACCGGAAATCGTACAAATATTTCCGCAATTCAAAATCGAATATTTTTACAAATAGTTTGTAGAAGCACACTCAAGACTATCCACACGTATTGCAGATAGCCTTGACACTCCAGCTGATATTGGCTGAATGTACCCGACAGCACCAAACGAATCAGATCGGCAGCCCATGTTTTCTGACGCCTTTGGAAGAGTTTTCTCTATGACTAACTCGGGTGCACTAAGACCAGTTCCGTTATCAGCAGCTGTTCGAACGAATCTAGCAAAACTGTCCGACCTCGACCGCGCGAACTTTCGTCAAAAATCGGTTCTTCTGTCATCGCCGTCTTATACTGCGATTTCTGCAACTCTGCCCCTGGCAGGTATCAGCTATTGATAGTTTCATCCAGTCCGGAGCTGAACGTCACCATAGTGACGTCACTCCGTAGACGTTCAAGCTCCCGATTGGATGAAACCGTCAACAGCTAATACCTGCTAGGAGCAGAATTTTATAAATCGCAGTATAGTGTGGAAGGTTGGCGACGAAAGAGGTTTATCAGCGCACATGTATGTGGATGTTATTTTCGCGCACGTTTTCTTGAGCCCTTATTTCGCTAGATGCGGAAGGAGTGGAAGATTTTGTTATTTCGACAACAGGATTATTATACCAAATTTGTGGATCGTTTTTCGAAACAAAATAGTTTCTGTTGCACGGGAGCGAAAATTCCTGGTCATCAGATTTAGTCAACAATACTTGGTGCTGCTAATTATGCGTATTTCAATTAATGTTAGTAAAGGGGTGGGGGAAGGTATCTCGAGGCTCAAGAAAACGTACGTGTATAATACCTAACGGCGTCTAATTCGAACTCCAAAACGTCATACTATTTCTTTCTTCTCTCTTTGCCTCTGTATTAGTGACAAGACAAAAGAAAGTGAATTCTATCCTCACCTTGCCATTGTGTCTGCTGCCAAAAAGGCGTGTATACTGTAGAAATGAATATAGCAATTACCTACACGGAAACAATTGAAGGCCAAGGAGCAGGCTATTAACCAGACACTGACATTATTGCGGGCACCTATGGTGTTCTGGGAAGATACCCATTGTATTCTGCTTTAGGAGCGCTGGAGTCACACTTGGCCGTCTGACAAGTCGGTCTTCATTGTGCGATTACACCTGCTCTTCGATTAGCACTGAAGGAAAATCCAAAGATATTTATTATTACGAAGTATAATGATCTTCCATTTCATGTAAATCATTACAGCAATGTCTTAAAAAATCAGACAATATAATTTGAAGAGCATCATGACCAGAAAAAATATTTTATTAAGTATTTTCAACTTTATATTGACCATTCTCTCGCATGAAAGTTTAAACTTCATTCTTTGAAATTCTGTTTTCCGAAATACATTTTTATTCAGAATGACAAGAGAAAGATTCAAAACAATTTTGTTTGTTTTTCAATGACATCCCATACGATAAAATACGTCCTGTGAGGTAATAACATGTTTAATTATAATTAATTGAAAAATAAGTCAATATATAATTCAGAGAAAAATCTAATTACAATTTAAATACAAATTAACAATTATTTTCCTTTTCAAATAAAAAAATATATCTAAAATAGAAAAGATTCAGCATTTCACATACGCGGATTCAGTATATAAATCCGTCACAGTACCATATGCATTCCCTTTAACAGCGTCTGTTATCTTCTCTATATGCTCAAAGCTCTTATCGTTCTGTTAATGTTCATTTTCTATTTTCAAAACGCAAAAATAGTTACAAATGCATTATACATTAATGTATTATTTGTTCTACCTCTTCTTTTTCAAAACGAATAATCATATTTTCTACTGAAGAAAATAAATCGTGTTATATGTTTTTTAGGAAAATGTGTTATGTGGTTCTTTGAAACATAGTTGCATGGTAGGTTGGAGAAAAATGTGGTTCTTTGAAAGACGTATAATCAATATGCAATTCTAAATCTCAGATCATATTATACATAATTGTTCAGTTCACAAATCGTTTAATAATAGCACGCCTCTTCATTCTGCGAACATTCATCAAATAATCATAGCAGGAAAGAACCGGTTGTGCAATGCTTTCCTTGTATAGACACCTCTCTCGATCCTTAGTTTTTCGAGCCTATGGAGTCTTCGTTATTCTTAATGAAGAGGCCATCTATGAATAATGTTAGTTTCGCCGCCTCTGCCTCTTGCATTTAACGGGCAAAAAGACTAATATATATTTGTGATTGCTTAACATCTTCAATGCATCATTCCAACCTAATGATTGGATTTTGATTTAATTGTACTGAGTGCAATTTGCTGAGCTCTCTTCATACCATTCTTCATAGTAATTTTCTACATGCAGAATTATACGTTTGCGATAATATGTTGTTTCCATTTCCCTTTCGAATTATTTCCTAAAAGGAAAACTAAATTTCTTAGAAGGAAGTCGCCAACAATTCTCACGATCCAGCGAGGGAGGTACACCGCCACCTCCCGAGATATGACACTCACAATACGTACGTACTAATACTACCATAGCAGTTGACGCTCCCGGAAACACAAAATAGACAATCGATCGATCACTCGACATCACCAACGTAGTAGGCTTGACTATTGGAGAGAAAATAATTGCGGAGGCCATTGCCCGTTTCAGTCTTGGCGAGGTTTTCTCTGTTCAATTCGAACCATATGCCGGAGCAGTGTCTTCAACATTGGGCTATGGATGGCGCGATTTTTCCCCATCGTGTCAACACTCCCATTCTCAGGGCTTAATGATGGGTTGATTCCCTTTGTCCACGAAGTCCACAAAATATTATGTCAGTACTGATAGTAAACAGACTAGAACCGCCCTGCTGAGAAGAGCTGAAAGAGAGAGAGAGAGAGAGAGAGAGAGAGAGAGAGAGAGAAAGAAAGAAAGAAAGAGAGAGGTACCCAAGTAGGTAGAATGAGATATGAAGATGAAGAGAGAATAATAAGGGAAGAAAGACAAAAATAGAGACAGGAAGAGAAAGGTGCAAGACAAGAAACACGAGCAATGAAGAAGTGCCTCACAGGGAGAAAAAGTCAGATTTAGAGCTGTAAGGTCATAGATAGTCAAAAGGGAAGACGGAAAGGGCTGCAGAAAGAGGCAGAGAAAAAGAGACGGAGTGCCCCAGGTATGATACATCTCTCTCTTTTACGATCCCATCGATTTCGGCAGGCGACAGTAATCACAGAGCTTTAACAAGAAGTCACGAAAGGAACCCGCGTTCTGGATTAGCTGTTGAAGCGGGGTGCAGCGGGGTGCGGCGCAGCGCGGGGCGTCGCGGCGCGTTGTCGGAGGTCGGCGCCAGGTGTTGCGCGCGCGGCGGTCGCGGCCGCTTTGCGTGCTGCGAGGTGCGCCCATGACCTTGGGCGGCGCGCCCGCGGGCGAACGCCCAGCGCCCGCTGCGTCGGTGGCGGCGGCGGCGCGTCGCCCGGGACGATCGACCGGGATGCCCAGCGCCCGGGAGGGAACTTCCTGTTCGCGGGGCGGCCCCCGCGTGCGCCTTGGCGTTGTGCAGCTGTTTCGCAACCCCCGTCCGACCGTGTGGGCTCGGGAGAAAGTACTCGGAAGTGCGCAGGTGCAAGTGTTTGGATTGTGTGTACTCCGCAGTTGCTGCTGACTGCGTCGGGGCGTCTGAAGCTTACACCGTCACGTTGGATTAGTTCCAAGTCATCTCTGGTTGCAGTAGTTACGGCACGTGTGTCAACAGCTTATGCATCGTTCCTATGTAGCATTTTTATACAATGGTTTATTATGTTCTGCAATTTGCGGAAGGTTGAGATGTCTTTGGATTGTTATGCAGACTTACTTCGTACCTGCAGCTGTTTTCTGCCTCGGAAAGACTTCAAACTAAGATTGCCCCGTTGGATTAATTCCACGTCTTAACAAATTACTACGAAGTTACATCGCATGGCATACGTAGTGTGTCTTCATTATACATTATTCAAGGTCTATTTCAAATATTTCTTTTAATGAGAATTTCTTATAACTTGAAAAACAAGTTCTCTAATCTATTTGCTCGGCTGCGGGGCTTACAGATAGGTTGTGAGGCCGCCACGTGGTTGAAAAAGTACAACATGATCAGACGTAGCGATGTGAAAGCATTTCAACAGATGGTTTGAAAAAAGATTAGGATAAGAAGAATGCTCTTCTTTACGATTTCCTCGCGTTAATATTAACTCGTGCGTAGTGTATCTGAGAGCATTTCGCCCTGAGGAAGGTCACCTGTGCTTTCAGCCGCAGACGCCTATGCATTAAAGAAAAATGTAGGCTTTAAGGAGCTTGTTTATTGCTCTGATAGTATGCGAAAGTATTAGAAACGATCAGGCTAAAAACGGAAAGTTTTACTTTGAACTTAACCCTTTAAACTGTTATTTCTTGACCATAAAATGTTTGTGATTTCCTTGAAGATGGACTGCTGTTAAAGAAGTCAAACATTTCAAATCCCCAGATGTTTCCTTCTTCTCGTGAATGTATTTTTTGCTGAGACAATCATGATATCGTACCCCACTTTGAAATACAGAGATGTGTATGAATGAAGCAGTGATCTTAAAGTACGAGAAAAACTTGAGAGTCTCCGTCGTTCGATGAATGAATAGTTCGTATCCAAGGGCAGTTAAGAGTAACAGACCTCTTTATCGACACATTCATTCATCTCCATCGCTTCCGCCGTATCGGAAAGCTCTGCCGACTTTATGAGATACGATGAATTACGTCCAGTATAACAGTCATAGTGCCGGAAATGAAACGTATAGAAACCGATAATTATACACAGTTATTTCTAAACATTATACAGTAATTAGTTATTTACATAATAAAATTATTTTTAAAAAAAATCAGATAGCTTTCCTACTCTATTTCGAACATTATTAGCCTGTAGTAAGCCTGTGTTGCATATGCTGTGGATAACGTAACTTTATTCTAACAAAGAGGGATTTTTTTACATTCTAATGAATAAAAATGTAGAACTTGAAGTAATAAACATGTACAAGAATTGGTGATATATTAATCACTACGAAAACACACTGTACATTGATGTTTAAATGTTGTATTATAAATTTAAAAGTCGCAATTTTGTTTTGTATAAAACAGAAAATGCTAGTTTGTGTTTCCGTAATAAGACGAATGACATAAACCTGACTAATATAAATATTCAGAATTCAGTTCTATACTTTCTTCGCTACGAGATGTAATTCAAGAAATATCGTTATAAACAAAAAAATGCAATTCTAATAAAATATAAATATTCAAATGAAAAATGCTCTAAGAACTATCTTAATTGTATTTTGATTAAATAATTAATAGCTATGATTTGTTTTATTTTGTCAATGAACAATATTTATAATATTTATTAAGTATTTTAATTATTTTATTTCATTAATTAATTTTTCCGCACAATACTTTAGTACACTACTCCACATTAATTAGCATTAAGACTTGATTACTTCGTGCTATTTGATCACCAGAACATTGGTAACTGTACAGGCGTTTCTTTTTCCGAATGAATTGTTGTCAGTAAATAATGAATGGAGGTACATTATGACCGTTTGTCTGTTATTTTTAATATTGCCGACAAAATACGTTTATTTCGTGACGATCACAAAACTCATTTTCTCCTAGTTTCTCACAGTAGTTTACCTCACAACCATGTCTAAAGACCCATGCTGATAAATTTCATGATGAAACTAAGTGCGCCTTTTCGTTTCGCATAATCCTTTCCATTTCCCATCGATTTAGATAGGATTTATAGGAATCGAAATAGAACTTCAATTTTACTACCAGTGACACTTTTGTGCCTGAACGGAAACATACCTCAACATTTCTAAGGCTTCTAAAAGCTCACAGTATCCCAACAGAGCCATTTGATGAAGTAAGAACGACACCACGGTACGTCTTGTAAACACGAGGAAAACATCTTCGCAAATAATAAGGTACGTCACTGAAAGGGCAATTACAATATATTACCCACTCCGGGTGATGCATCGTCTTTTTCCTCCGCTGCGCAAAAAATTCTATGCACGTACTCCCTCTTTCCTTTCCTCGAAGAAATAGCTGCTTCATACCGCAGCTTTCCGCGAAAGTGGCAGGTACGAAACTTTTCCTCCCACAGCCAGGCAGCCGCCCCCGCCGCCGCCGTCGCCT
>BOPP01000063.1:4735812-4762408 GCA_017312745.1 Gryllus bimaculatus
GGGGCGGTGGTGGCAACGAGGGCGGCGATGCCGGCAGAGGCAGCGTCGGTGGCGCTAGGTGGCTGTTGCAGTGGGGCCGATGACAGTAACAGCGACGGTGGTCACGACACTGGTACCGAGCGGCGAGTAAAGTGGCACTACCTGTCCCATTGCCATGGCGGCTATGATGTCGGTGATAGAAGCAGTGGTGGTGGCGGTGATGGCAGTGGTGACGTTTATAGCTATCGTGATGGTGGTGTTGATGATGGTGGAAGCGATTTTAACGGTGGCGGTGCTGGTGTGTGCGGCGGCAAGTCGATGGAACCGGAGGTGGAGGCAGGTGAGTGAGAGCGCCGGCATGGGTCGTAGCGTTGGTGGCGGGGCTCCGGGAGCCGCGTGGGTGGCTGCGTGTGTCCGTGGCGGCGGGGCGAAGAAAGTGGTCACGCTGGGTGCGCAGGTGTGCATGGGCGATGGCGTTGAGAGTTTACGCACAGTAGTGAGAGCAGTTTCTTCTTTTAAATTACAACACGTGGTTCTTAATCGCACAACTCCCACGTTTAATGCAAAATTACCCAAAAAGTAAATAGATATTTGTCAATTTGTAATTTATTCCACGGGTTACAATAATGTCGAAAATAGTATACTGTGTATATTATATAGTGGAGAATATCGTTTAGCTCATCATTAAATATTAATGTGATCATCACGGATTATATTGAGTATCTTCGAAATGACCAGACATAGGGATACATTATTAAAAGATCTGTGACCTAAACTCTACATGTAAAGTGAGTAATTACGTAGTTCAAGTAATTAATTTTAGTTTCAGCGTGTTTTATCTCCTACTAGCATACATTTTCTATTTCCTTTATAAAAAATTCTATTTCAGGGTTCCAGAATGAAAGAACCATTGCGAATATTTTTTTCTGCAGATTTGAAGAGCTTGTTTCCAAACTGAGATTTGTTCATGGAACCCAACTTTTTTAGCATTGGAACTGTTCACATTCAGCCTTACAGTGAAAGATAGGTTTTCCAACTCCGTTTTAACATGGAAGGAACGAAATTTTTGAACACAATATTTTGCAGCATTTTGGAGAAGCATTTTAAAAATTTATTGATAAGAAAAACTAGAATAGGAATGGAAAATGAGATAAATCACTCTGTAAATAAGCTTTTCATTAATTACGTCTTATCTATTTTCTTTCCACGCTTGGAGGAATGAACTCGATACACAGACAAAATGAAATTGCGCGTTCTAATCAATTTCATAACATCTATCCGTTATGCTAACACTATTAGGGTTCAGATGGCGCTTCAGTTTGCATATCCAAGTTAACGACAACATTTCGTCTTTCAACCTTTGCAATTAGCATAAAACAATCTTGAGTCTGTTAAACGCCTAAGTTTCTTGTGCATTTTATGTCAAAGAACTTTGTTCTCCGTTCTTGAGGCGTACAGAGTAAGTTGTGAGCTCATTAAGACATTCAAACCAATTATGATTTTCACTTTTTACGAAAATATTAAATTGCGCATGATAAAACTATTGTGAGAAAATTTCGTGAATTAATATATTCAAATCTGAAACTCAGGATAAAATAAAAAAATATTTTCAACTGGTCAATAATGAGTGCGAAGAGTTGTTCATGAGTATTTTTCAGCACTCGCGGATGGTATATTTCTGATTATTATTTACTGAAATGAAAGTTGCTCTTTGCTGTTCTCATTAGGGTAATGAAATATTTTACGAAACGCGAGAGGCAAAGTAGACCTTAGCCATACAACACAAACATTTGGACAAAAGGCAGAATTTTCCCCCCCATGCAGAATTTTTCCACAAGGGAATTATAAGATTCCATGAATTCGTACGAAAACTAATGGTATTTTGGCAGCACGTAATGTTTCGCATAATTTGTAAATTTTGCAATCTTTTAAAATTCAAAACTGTCTACGAAATTGATACGTCTTGTAAGCGCTCTTTGCTTTATTCTAGAAAAAAATGAAGGAAAATGTGGGGCCGTTTTTGAGTTTTTTTTTAAACTTGCATTGACTTCAAGCAATTATTACGCAAAAACTACTTGTTTTTTTAATTCGTGACTTTGTTTAAAAATCTAATGTTTGAGAAATTATTTTTTGAAACATTATTATAATAGATTTTTAAGAAAACTATCTATATCATTAATATTGTACTTTTGGAATGTTAATTGTTTGCAGATTTCAAGTAAAAATTCGCAGTAAGTGGAATCAGCACCATTTTTATCGTCCTTTACTACATAGGGGAAAAATTATAAACAAAAACTGGAGTCTTTTTTAGAAAAAAAATTGTTTAAAAATTGCCTATTTTCCATGCAAAATTACGTGAAAACTACTCACATTTTCGAGACATTGTACATGATCACATATAAAGATCTGTCTTTAAACAACAGAGTCCATTTAGAAAAAAAATCTATCTTCAATATGGTAAATGTAGGAAAACATTGAAAAAGTTGTAACTTTTGCGATTTTCAAAAAGTCTGGAAGTTCAATGAAAAGGAAACCTGCATCATTCTTTTAAGCGTCCTTTATACTATTCGAGACCGAAGTTTAATCAAAACTTTAGGCATTTTTAGAAAGTTTTACAAATGTGCTTGATGTTTCATGCAAAGTAAACCTCCAAAACCAAAATATCCATTTCAATCTCGCAGGGTCTCGTGTCCTTTAGGTCGATCGGATAATATCAATTTGAAAAAATCGTCTGAACTGTTTAGGTGCTAGCGTTGACCGCAGACGGACAGAAAGTCGTATAAAAAAGTTTTGCCGTCAATCGACTTTTCGAATCGTAAGTGGTAAGTACCAAGGACCGACAAAATTTGGATTTTGACCATACGTGTTAGAAGTAATTTACTACATATTGGAACAGCATTTATCGATTTTTCGATTCCAGGGCCTGGCAATATAATGTTGTTTTTTGTTCAAAAATAGCCAATTTCCCCCGCACGATTACAATTATTTCTCTTTACTACTTACACAGAAAATACTATAAAGTAAAATAATGAATGTAACTCGTGCAAAAATTCTTTGGCACACTCTTTTTAAAATTCCGAATTTGTTTTGGTCGTAGACTCGTGCGGAAATAAAGTGAAGTCGTAGGCTTCCGCGACCAGAGTCATGTGGGTGATCTGGACTGTCCGGGTGACGCCGCGTCGGGGGAAGACCACGACAGGATGGTCGAAACGACGGCAACTCAGCCTTCGACGCGGCGTCACCCGGACAGCCCAGATCACCCTCGTGCGGAAATACTTCATCCCTAAGTCAGACTCACTTATTTTACTAGTTTCGTAAATATCTATTCGGTATACAAAGAGCGGATGATTATTGTTTACGTGATGTTCCCTCAGAGGAATGCGTCATCCTGTCAAAGATGAATCACTTAACGGAACTTGCTGCTAATGTTTCAAGCAATACTAAATGCATTTGAAGTCTTGAGTTACAATTAAAATTGTATAGCACGTTCATGTTTTGTTCTTGTACTTCCTGGATCGATTTTCATTGTGTATGCTTGTCGTACAATGTTGGCTCAGAGCCACATTTGGGAAGCTATGTTTGTGAGATATGACATGAAAACCAGATACTTGGCGTTCACATGGCATTCAATAAAATATCAATATTAATAAAGTATTACCCCAAAAGAACATAATCTACGAACGGACGTGTAACTTTCAGTTTCATGTTAACATGCTTTTAAATATGTAATACAATTGTGTGACTGTAAACTCTATAAAACTGGTTAAAGAAAATTTTGAAATTGATATTTTACATAAAATATTTCAACGACCTTCATTCAATCAAAGTTGCTAAATAATTGTATTTGAAAACGAAATTATTTTCATTTATTCAAAACAGTCAAATGTTATCAAAATTATTATTATTCGAAATTATAATATTTTCTTAATGTTTTAAAATGTATGTATATACATAGTGTGTGTAGATAAATATTTTTTCCATGATCATTAGACAACTAGTGAAGTGATTGGGCTCAAAGTTTGCACGAACGCCTTTCAAAACCCGAGAAAAAGTATGGGGGTACGCAATACCAAATTATTCCCGACAATTTGATTACATTACAAAATGTTACGAGAAATTCAGCAAATCCCAATGAATCTAGATGCCTTCTTACTTAGTCATTTGTTTATTTAGCGTCAAAAAACACTTTAAAACTATGTATGACAAACTATGGAAAGAAGGGCAATCCCTGAATATTTCCTTGACTTCTGGGATCTATGGCACATAAGAGGTAACTCAGTACATTAAGTGGATTTATGAATACACGTACCAACTAGTGATACAATAAAATAGCACAGACTTCCACGTAGTAAAGTTTTCTAATTTCCTTGGTGTGGTTTGGCTTTACGCTCTTGCCCCATCCTCTTGCCAGCTGCTATCTATCGCCGCCCAATGTACATTTTTTTGACATTTTCTCAATTTTTCAGTTTCCTAACAGTAGGAACGAAATATTACTTTAAGAATAGTAAAAATTCGGCATAAATGGCCATTTTATTAAATAATTCGGAGCCTTTTTCTAGGAAACGTCGTTAAGCGTAACCGTAAACGCGAAATTCTCAACTGATCGTAAGGAAACGTTCAGAGAGAGAGTGAAACTACATCAATGCCCAAGAGCAAAACAAGGGATCATCTCCACATTTACTGAAAAGATCAGGGAAATTGGACGAAAAACCTCTTTGAAGTGGGTGTCATTTGCCCCAAAGCCGATCTACAATAATTCTTATAGGCATGTTTTGTCTTCTAAAATTATGATAGCTAATAAATTAAATATCATTGTTAAAAAGATTATTACATTTCTTTTTAAAGTTAAGTATGGTCTGTAGTTGTAAAGAAACAGTTACGCATGAGAATATATTTTACTTCGCGCTTCAACTTGCGTATCGTTTATTGTCATCGACTAATCTGTGGTAAAATATATTACTGACAGAAAATATTTAGCCAGATGATGCGGGGCGGTGATGGTCGGTGTGAGGCGAGGCAGGGCAGAGAGCGGAACGGGACCGCACGAGCGGGGGATATGGGAGCGGGTGATTGTGGAAAGACAGGCGGAGCGGGTTGGGAGGGTCGCAGCCTGGCTGGAAGGATGGGTGGGGTGGCGGAAGAGAGCCCAACGAAAGAAGCGAAGAGCAAGAGCGAAGCCAGAGCGAAGCGGGGCGGGAATGTAAGAACAATTATTTCCATTTCACACTATTGGTTGAATTCATTCGTTTGAATACATGGTCAATCACAAAATTTGGGCTTCTTGCAACACGAGTATGTTCCATCACAAAATGTGTGTCCCTTTTGCAGACTTATTAATTGATTGATTGAATCCGGACACGTAACTGCTATTTTCATTACTCCTGTTAGTGCAGAGAATGTTTTATCTTGGGAGATCGCGATGTTCCTCTCCTGCTCGATGATCAGATTCTACGCCAATGTACACGTAGGGTTGCGCGGGACTTTCCTGTTCGGGTATCTCCCCCAGCGGGGTACCGCCCCAGCTTGAACAAGGTTTAAGCTCTCGAGTGGTCTCTCGACATACGTCAATGTATAATGCATCTGTGTGTTAGGGGTCAGGGAGGGACAGGGATGAGGAAGGAAAGATTGCGCGCGGTTCATCGCCCGATTACCACGGTACTGCTCATGTATTCGGCTGGTGTTTATCGAAAAAACTACGAGAAACTACCAAATCCGAACAGCCTGCCTCTAAAAGTATTCACCAGACAGTGGCTGAAGACGTTCTAGCGATATCCAGCATCATCGAAATCTAGGCCCTCACAGTCAGATTCGTGGCAAAAACAGTGGCAGACTTTGAGATTATTTAAACTTGTTTTGCAGATTTGGGTATTGATTAATGTGTATTACTATTTCAATAGAAATGTTTAAAAAAATATGAATTTCTATTTGTGATTTCAAACTATTGACAGTCTTTTGTTTGTAATTAAAACCACCGTAACCGTAGGGTCACACAAACCCCAACAGACATGATACAATCTGCCACAAAACCACCGAAGCAGGATTAATGCTGCATATGGAGAAGTTGTTCTGAGGAGAAGGCGGAAAGGACCGCCCTCCGTCGCACAGAGCAAGCAGCTGCGTTCCACAAGCGCGCCTCCGCCGCCGCCCCGAACGCTCGCGAACTCGGTCCAAACAAGTTGCAGAACGCGCGGCGTTGCGTGGCGTTGCGTTCGCGACAGCTGCGCTCTTATCCTTTCGTCCTAGAAGCTCGTAACAGTGAGACGCCGAACATCAAAAGCATTGTTCTGTAATCGTTCGGCTTCCCTCGTGAGTTTCGCCAGAAAAAAAAAAATTGAGTCCCTGAAGGACGTTGCGTTGCCTATGTCTTCGCTGACGCACGGCGGGCGCACTCGTAGAATAACTTCAATCTAGCGCTCGCTCATGCAAAGCCCCTGCAACAGGTTTTGTAACGCACTCTACGAGAGCGCTGAAGCACGACCGGAATCTTTGTAGCAAAATGCTCGCACATTGCGTGAGTTTTCGTCAGTGCACGACCCTTGCATACGAAGATCGCTAATTATAACAAAGGTTATTACATTTCCGACACATATGTACATTTTCACACAATGTAACGTGTTATTTTAAGCAAAGCTACAAATTTACATTTTTACTGGAGTTCATCCACAACATTGAAAACAAAATACTGTACCTGTACCTACTTCCATCTTCATTATGAAACTCCCTTATATTAATCAGCTTCGGTGTAAACATTCCCACACAAAACCAAAATCTTATGACATAGAAAGCATAAAAATGGAAGAAATTACGTGCACACTTTTAGTGAAAGTCTAACATTAGCGTAAATCCTCATCCGCGTAATCATCCGCTTTTCATCTTCCAGAATTATCAGAAGCGGAACAAAACTGGTACAAAATGAGTACAATGGTTTCTTTTCCAAGTCTTCTCTAATTTCACTGTTTTCAATTTCCCACGTGTGCCTTGGATATTTGCAGAACGAATGTAATTCTTGAGATCCAGTAACCTTGGTGCATATCCCTCCATTTCTGTTAAAAAAAAAAAAAAAAAAAAACTTTTCGCGGTTACATCGAAAACTTCAGTGTCTGTAATTAACTGAAAGTCACGCTTCAAAAACTAATATAAACTCACTCTTCATCATAAAAAGTTTTCCGATTTATACCATTCGAAAACAGTAACAGAACACGCGAGTCTTGTGATGCACCACAGCCGCATTTTCAGCTTGTTCAAATTTACACCGCCAAGCAAATAATTGTCGGTTAAACTAACACATCATTAACGTGGCAGTTAATTTCCACGGGAAAACTTCAGCGCAGAGATAGCGTGCACGCTCATGCTCACGCACTCACGCACACGCTCGCATTTATTAGAACCGGTTCCAAATATTCATTGACAGGTGGGCCCGCTATGCAATACGCGTTAAATAGCGTTCGAATTGTTGCCTGTAAATGCCACAAACACAGCAACAAACGCCGACTGGCTCTGCGAAGCATTGTTCTTTGGCTTATACTGCGCTATATGAAAACACAACACGTTGCTATTGTGGCGACGGCTCGCTTTAGACATGAAAGGTTGGAAACTCACAAGAGTTGGCGGACCCATGTTCCATTGTAATTGCGGCAAATAAAGAACACCACGTGAACCACATGCGTTGCATAATGAGTTCAAACCGATAATGCACATTGCCAATACAACATATTCGTTAGTAATCTCTCTAGAGTGAGCGCTCCACATTCTAGATTAAAATACTTATTTAAATTATTTATTTAAATATTTATTAAAATAAAAAAAGGGACTTTGTAGATTTGATTATTATTCGTCAACGTAACCAATATTATCACAGTTACCAATATGACCCGCTTGAAAAACCCTTAAACGATCAATTCAACATTTTTGTGTCTTCCAGATTTAGAAGCCATAGTTCTTTATCTTTCATCACGAGTTCGTATTTATTTTATTTTACAATTTTCAACTGGAAATTTGTATTTATGCATGAATTTTTCACTATTTTAATTCGCAACTCGATCAAGTACTTGCCCTAAGTCTGTATTGAAAATATATTGTTAAAATAATATATATTTTATTCAAACAAAAATTAAACACAGTATAGGGTATGTTATGTGCAAGATATAATTAAGGATACGAAAAGAATTATACATAGTAAGTACTATCATCTTACTAAAATCCTTATCCTTCAGATATCCGTCTTTCAATTCAGACATTTTAATTAGTTAATATTAAATCTCAAAACCATATTTTGACATTAGCAAACAGAGTACTCCGTACTCGTTATGTGCTAGTGAGTTATGTGCTAGTGAGTATCACAAACAGGGATTTAATTTTGCTTTCTCTCTGAGATTGGCTTTTCGGTTATGTATTTCTATGACTAAATTTCCTCTCTTAAATGGGAACTGTCCTGAAGTTACGTTGTAATGTAATTTTGAACACAACGCTGGTATCTTACGTACAATTTCGCTTACATTGATCATGAAGATTTATTCGTACAATTCAATACATTCTTCTTTCATCTAACATATACTTCTGATAGATTTATTGGATGAATAACTACGATATGTTCTTGCAATATTGTTATGTTAGAAAGCAAAGAACATCAGAGTACATCTCTATTATTAAATTATTAACGTTGCATTTCAATATTTTGAAATTACCCGAGTGATAAAATTAATTATGGAGTAATCCACATTAACCCGACATTTATTGCGACACAAAATCATGATTGCTGCATGAAATAATATCAGAAATCAAACAGAGACATTTTAATATTTATTCCCTTGGGACTGTTTCCTAGTGAGATTGTGCATCGCTGTACTAAGTGTATCTACTGGCATTAAAAAATAAACAATGTAACGTTTAGATATAGAATTTTAAATAAATTTACTCTCCCTTAAAAAAATAATCAACTTGAAATTACATTATTTTTAACGAATGTAACTAAACTACACATTACCCGAAGTACAGCAAACAATAATAAAAACTTTTACTCGGCCGGAATTTACTTTAAGCAGTGAAATAAACATTAAAAGTTACGTTCAAATGCTGGAAAATCAAAACTATGATATACGCTTGTTATTTTTTATAATTAATTGACTTGAAACGTATATGTTCATTAAATAATGTCATGTAAAGTTTCTCGAAAATTAAACAGTTTTCTGCGAAATCTAGCTCAAAATTCCGAATTTTCAGAAAAGCTAAAACGCCACTTTCTCAATAACGACTCCAATTTGTTTTTTAAAACTTTTCAAATGGATAGTTTGAATTCCACTCCTTAATATGACGTTAAATTCATTTTGGGGTATTGTTTACGAAAATTACACAAATGTAATTTATTTGAAAGATCTCTCACGCAGGTAATGAACATTTCCAGCAATTTGAAAACACTATTGTACATGTGTGTTAAAATGCTTCAAATAATTTCTAATGACGTTTCTCGAAAACACTAAAAAAAATTCTGTGAAGAGGGCTTCAAATTTCAAATTTACAGTACGTCTTGAGCGCCATTTTCTTAGAAACGGGTCCAAATTTTTCAAAGAAAATGGCTATTTATGATGTGGGTTTACTGTTCTTTAATATTCTTAAAACAATATTTCCGTTCTACTATTCGGAAACCGAAAAAGTAAGATAATTTCAAAAATTGTATTTTAGGATTTGATAGATGGAAGCTGGCAAGTTCGTATAGCTAGCCGAGACCAAACGAAATAGAACAATAATACGAGAAAGTCTGTGCCATTCTGTTTCATTAATTTATTTAAGATGTTTAAGGCAATTTGAAAACTATTGTGTCAGAAAAATATCCACACGTTAGCAGCCGATCATATATTCATATTACGTTTAAGCGTTTTCCTCTGTGTGCACAATTTTCAAGCAAAATCTTGTTATTAAAGGCGAAGAACATTGTGGAAAGAACCGTGTGTGTGACGTTGCATGGAAAGAAGTGCAATAATATAGTCATTGATACCTGTATTGATAATTCAACTAGAGTACCAATAAGAACAATGGTGTGGATTCGAGAGCCAAGGAAAACCTGCACAGATAGCACTTCTGCCTCATAACACTTTACACATAATTTTAAATTATAAAATAAATAATTTAAATTTAATTACAAATTCAATTATAAATTAAATTATTTAATAAATAATTTCCGTTAAAAAATATAAATATAATATAATGGATAAAACTATTTGGCCGCTTGTACCAATACATGTAGGAAATGCTACGTTTTGATATGGCAGTAGTTTTGTTATTTTTCAACTAAGTTTTATTACGTGTCTCGTATACGTGTGATATGCGCACTATAATTATGGAATCAGTAAATATATAAAACACATTTTATTTTGTTGGGAAGGAAATTTGTGGCTGTGGAGGATCTAGTAAGCGCAGGCGTCCATTTTTTATCTTCGCAACGGGGAACAAAGAGTATGTTCCGCCGGCCTAGGTAGCCGAGGTTGCTAAGGCTGAAGGGCCGTGGCTATCTTGGCTTGTCGGTTCGCGCGTTCGAATCTCGCCTCGGGCATGGATGTTAGTGTGTGTCCGCATGTTGTTCCGCTGCCGTTACTCAAACTTATAAAAGCAAAGTTAAATTACAGGGGTCGCAAAATGTCAGAATGATATATCTCAGATCTTAAACTCTATAATTAATACAATCTCCACTGTATCAAATATTGTATTGAGAGTGAGCCAAAGAACCAAATACGTTCAGCATATCTGTAGGGACAGGCAGCGTTAGTTGGAAATGCCCTCGATCAAGTACACTCGATCCACATGGGCATTGTAAGAACGCGGCTAGACTCCTATCAAGGAGTACAATGAGCTTCCTGTTTGTCACCGAAATTGCTGTAGTGGCACTGGACGGCTGGGCGGACGTCGCCTCCCAAGCGGAGTAGCGACGCACTAAGTTACTTTAAATTACAACAAAACACTCCACGCTGGTTGTATTTCTTCCCACATTACCTGGTGACATTACATGCTGATACTGATGGCAATGAAAAGGAAATATTACATTGTGTCATTTGTGAAAAAGCATGGGCAAGCAATTCATGTTCGAGCAAATCTTTGTAAAGAAAGAAAGTAACTCTGCTTCATTTCATTTTTTTTCCTATCAGCCGGTCATTTTTCTTGTCAAAGGATGTGTAAAAATGTCTTAAAAGGTTTCAAGTATCTGCTCCAATATCACCATTGTCTCATAAACACAAAGTTGACTTAATATGAAACTAAATATCAACAGGATATTTTAGTACTGAAATTTGGCAAGGCGATTGGAAATACAATATATGAGGTAACCTGCTGATTCATAAAGTCCTTGATATTTGATATGCTTTTCAAAACAAAAGCTTTATGTTGTATGTCCAGTAAATATTGTAATGTTAGACTTCCTTTGCGATTGAATTACAAAGTGAATTTTGCATTTCACTGATCACTGATCAACGCACCAACAACTTTTCAATTTCGAAATATAAAAATGATTCTGTGCTTGACTTTCTCCCAGTGCAGACCTACCTCTTCACCGAGTACCTCTCGCTCCGCACGAATACTGAAATGCAGTTATGCAACACGCATGGCTGTTTATCCTAAAGACCTATTACCCGTCATCCTATGAGACTCCTCTTCCCATCCGACACGAAAATACGAAAGAAAAAAGGTTTAGCCCAATCGGAAAGGTCCGCACGTTTTGGCAGATTATATCAAGAATGATCAAGTGTAGGGAAAGCAACGTTTTGATTGGACGAAGTTTTGTTATTATTTTCAAATAAGTTGTATTAATTATACAGTTAATTACGTACATGTGTTGTATGCGCTTCTTCCCCAAATTAAATAATACCACGAACATTCCAAGAGGAAACCACTTACTCAAGTTCACCAACAACATCACATAGCGTCCCTACACTGCCAACACACTAACAATTACCTTGTACTTATCTCCTGCACCAAACGTGAACAAAGCAAATGCATCTTGGCCTTCGAAAGGGAATAACGTACTCGTACATACGTAATCTCTGAAAATATTCCCTCCCAAATAATTAACTGCACCATGCGCTTGATCTTCAATCTCTCTTAACTCCAATTACATCTCATTTTCAAAACATTATCGAGCAACAGTTCACTAATTTTGTGAACTAAGTAAGTATTCTCTTCCGAAAATGTTAAGCAAAGTTTACGGGTTTACACTCTGGATTTTTCCTTGACTTCAAACTCATTCTATAGACAAAGCTTGTATACAGCCACTTCAATAAGAAAACATCATCACGCTTTTCAGAAATCAAGAAATCATCTCGCCACGATTTTATTCCTATCTCGTGTACCATACTCCACCTTCGTCACCCGTAAGACGACACAGAATTTTAACAAATACAAACATTGCAAGATTTCAGTTGGGTAAACCAAAATTGTCGAATAAGTATTGATTATATTTGTGTATTTGAGTAACCGCCATATGCAAATCCCTACATCTGAGCAGTAAATAAAAATAAATTTGAGAACGAATACAAAGATAAGCAGTAACGCAGGGTTGGAAGCTCTATTGCCATTACGTAGTGGAAGTTTGCGCATCACTCATTTGAATTGCAGAAAGACGACGATTGTGAAACAAAAATCCTTCAAGATTGTAAAAAATAAAAGCAAGAAAAAACCAAGCCGCATACCACGGAAGGAGTAAAACATTCTAGAAAGAAATAACGTGTATCTGTACAAATGAACTTATGTTAAATATTATGAGTCAGTCCTAACAAAACGTTACAAAAGAAACGTTAACACGCAAGTAATCTAGTGGCTTCCCAATACATATCCTTATTCAAAATATTCCGAACTAGGTGGCCTAAGAGCTTGGAGAATTGTTCCAGTTCCATCAAAGCCAAAGATCTTGGATTCAGGTCTAACTTTCGGTACTGGCGTTGGAGAATTGACCATGAAAGTTCATTAGTGCTTCTGTAGTTAGAAATTGAATTGAATTCTAGTGGTGAGGATCATTACGATTCAATTGCATTTCAACTATACCAGGCATTTAACATTTAAATACATGCCTACTAAATTGAAATCGAATTGAATGGTAGTGACATCATCATCATCATTATAATCATTCTATATACCTTTTTTCATTTTTCCAGGATTTTGCAACGCATTTACAGTAAATAGTGTATGCTCCAAATATGTTAGTTTCATTGAAGTGTCTCTAGGTTTTGGTCGCTACGAACGTTGTAATGAATTATGCTACCACAAAACTCATCCACTTAACGTAAATATTTATCTTTATATAAACACTGTTGTTTTTCATTTTAGACATTTGAATATCGTATTACTCTCAAGATCCTTTGATTGAGTTTCGTCGTATTATTCATCTTCTTTTGTTACAAAACAATGAGATCATCAGGAAGACGTTGTTTAAACGACTCTAATGTACTTTTATATTTTTGAGAGGAATATACGCAACAAAAATCAGATAAGCAAATTTATAAACTTTATAGAAAAAACAAATGAATCACATATTGGTATAAAACTGGGGGATCAAGATAAATTGTGGGCCCCCCGTATAGTATGCAAAATTTGCGTGGAATCTCCGTTGGTGCAAAACAGGAAAACTGAAGAGTTTAAAATTTGGTGTACAGATGGTACGGCGAGAACCCAAAAATCCTCATGATATTTGTTATTTTTGTACAGCAAACTTCGAATCATTTCTAAAAAATAAAACTAGAAGTACTTGATTTGGATTTAGAAAGGCGACCTGTGCCACATGGTTCTGATGTTCCCATACCAGTGTTTACCACACTCACTAGAATTCCTTTTTCCGATACAGATTCTAGCGTGTAATTCAGGGGTTAGCGTGAATACGACGAAAGCTACAGAATAGCAATTCTTCAAGAAGAGCTTAGTTACTTAACACGTGACCTCAGTTTTTCAAAAAAGCAGCTGAACTTTTAGGATCCGGACTAAAAGAAAAGAAATGTCTGACACCAGAAACGCAAATATCATTTTACGGCTCAAGAGAGGCAAAACTCCTACCATATTTCAGTGTAGATTTCGAGTACTGCTCTAACATTACTGGGCAACGTGTTAAAAAGGGTGTTTCACAATATCGGCACAAACTCGACTGGCCTGCAGCCCTTGTTGTTTTGTGTGGCACTAGCACGGCACAGGCCTAAGTTGATGTTTTAAACTCCTTCTTGCTTCCCACTGTTGAAGAGCAATTCGGGGATGGCGATTGCATCTTTCATCACGATCGAGCACCTTGTTCATACTGCACGGCCAGTGGTTACACGACAATAATTTGCCTGTAATGAACTGGCCTGCACAGAGTCCTGACTTGAATCCTATCGAACACCTTTGGGATATTTCGGAACACCAACTTCGTTCCAGGCCTCACCGACCTGCACCGATACCTTTCCTCAGTGCAGCACTCCGCGAAAAAAGGGCTGTCATTCCCTAAGAAACCTCCCAGTACCTGATTGAAAGTATGCCTGCGAGAGTGAAAGCAGTCATCAAGGCTAAGGGTGAATCAACACCCTATCGAATTCCAGCATTACCGATGGAGGGCGCCATGAACCAGCTAGTCGCATTCAGCCGCGTGTCCCGATGCTTTTGATCGCATGGTGCGGGTGGAGCCGAACTCCGCGCCGAACGCGAGGCGGTCGCCCGGCGGAAGAGCAGCTGCCGCGGGAGGCGGATCGGCGAGGTCTGCGCGTGTTACGCCACGCGCGGATCCGCGCGCGCGTGGCGCAGCGCTTGCTGCGTAAATAGGGCACGTGGCCGCGCGCAGCAGCCGACTGCATTCCATTCGCGCGCCGCGACAAACAACACGGCGTCGCGTCACGCGAGGGCAGTTTCGAAAAAAAAAAGGAAGAAGAAAAAAAATAGCTCTAAAAAATGCAACCTCACGCACCGCATCGACGCGTGTGTTTGCAATGTTAATTTGCGCCGCGTTGCCCGATGCTACGCTAATTTTCGTGTTGCGAGATGTATAACATGCGAGGTTACGAAGGGTACAGCTTGATTAATTGGTAAATGGACGGAATTTATTCGGTAATTCGCTATTCCTGCCAGCGGTTGCGGGCCTAGAGCAGAAGCTTCGTAAATTGGGTGTTTCTAGAATCGAGGCCCGATTTACTATGCGGGTTATGTGTTCGGTCGAAGCCGACCACTACATGGAAATTCTAGAGGAGGTTCTCTTTGGTAGGTCGTTTCCCTGTGTTTTGTGAACTGATGGATGTCGCTATTCTTTCATTTGGCATCCCGTCCCCTCTCTTCTCATTAGGCTTGGACGATGGTCTTATCTCCCATCACTCGTGAAATAAAAACATACTACACGATAGATGTCTGCGATGTAGGTGGATGTCGACGAAAACTCATAGAAGTTTAGAACGTAAGAGAAAAAAGAAGCGAGTAAGTTGAAATCACGAGGGATTCAGTTTTATTAATGGCTTGACTATGATTCAAACATACATATTCCCTAAAACTAAAACTTGAAGTTATTAGATGCTTCCCTGCAGGAAGAACATTTCATAACAATCTTCACTCAAGTTTGGTGAATGAAAAATTAATGACCTTTATGTTTTCTCTTCTTGGCGCTCACAAATTGCATTGATCCAATTTTTCGTACATTGTCTCCTATCATTTTCTATACAAACCAACTTCGACGAATTTCTAAAATGAAATGAGAAAAGAACTGAATAATAAAATTCCTTATTTTGTTTCTGAAGTAGGCATTAGGAAATGAAGTAAATAATGCTGAACGGAACAAAAGTTATTTGCTCCGGTGACTAAGACTTCAGAGAAATCGTCCCTAAAATCTAATTTGTGTCAATGACTTCACGCAAACTAGTGAAATGTAAATTTGTGAAAGCGACTTCAATTAATAGCCCTGGAGATTACTAGCAAAAGTAAAATCGTTAGTAACGAAGCCTTAATTATTAGTAGTTATTAACATAATAGATTTCCACAATTTTTTTCTTCCTTATATAATTTTTTCAAACTTTATGAGAGAAAAACACAAAATGATGCAATGAATTGCAATTCAGAATTAAATTCTATTACTAAATTCGGAGACGCCTTCTAACATTTTATTATTTTTAATTTAATACAATGTAACGCAAAAATAAAAGTTCATGTTTCCATTCTGATATGTAATATTATACAACATTTATTGCTGCCAAATCATCTCATCCCGAAGACACATTTCAAACCGCAATGATACTATTTTTACGTAAACAAAATGAAAACACCACCTATGTCGGCACTAGATCCATCGGAGCAACTCACGATAGGAAAGTGACACACCACACGAAGAGACGATCGGAATTATGCTGAAACGTTGATTTGATCTAGCGGAAGCACTCCAGCAGTCGTCCCCAATAAACGACCATCGCCCAGCCTCCGCCTGCGTCACCAACGCCCCTTCGGTTACCTACCATCTCACTCCCGGCCGGGCGCCGCCATTGTCTCCGCCTAACCCCTCCCTGCCCCCGCCGCTTCCATGCCCTCGCAAGTGGCTGCACCCAGCCCCTGCTCCTGACGCGTCAAGGCCCGTTCACAATGCAAACGTAAACATAAGCATAACGCATCGACTTAAACATTAACGTACGTGAGAGACTGAAGTATTCACAATGTCTGACATAAACGTAAGTGAAGGAGGAGTTTCTATTGGCTGTGAGACATTCTAGTTTACTATTAGTTGGATGTAAGAATTGATTTCGAGGTATCTCGATTTTGAGTTAACGTACTGTGATTGGTTCGTTTCTTATGTCTTACTTAAGCATAAGCACAGAATCTTGAGGCATTTAAGTTAACGTCTTATGTGTTATGCTTATGCCAACGCATTGTGAATGAGGCCGCTTATGGACGTATTCCTCACTTTTATGTTAAGTCCATGCTTATGTTTATGTTTGCATTGTAAATGGATCATGCTCGCTCGTCGGCCAGGTCCCTTGTCGCCAACTGTCCCTTGGCTGTCACTCCCACGACTATTTCTTTTCTTTTGGACAGTCACTTTCGTCATCGCTACCTTCAGTTAATATTTTAGTCCCTAGCAGACACAGACGGGTTGGTGAAAATGTTTTCATAAAGCCTTGATTTCAATTCGAGAGAATAATAAATTTTAATAGTTAATCGATAGAGAATGTGTTAAAAAGTATTTTGTTTTAAATAATCTGTAATTTAATGATGACCTATTGAGTCATAATTAATTTCATCATCAAATACATAGGTTGCAGATATTAATTATTTATACATTTTAGACCTAATATCTCTTCTCGCCTATTTCCAACACCATCAATCATCAATTCGTACAACAAAATTGTAAAACGTAGACGTAATTAATCGACTTAATTGGTTTCTCCATTTGAAGAATGTTTAAAAAATAGATTGATTCTACCAACTGATTTTTTAAATTCTTGAAAAGTACATTGACTTTTTAAGGCAGTTAGTATAACAAACTTTATTTAATAATTTTTTACTTTTTTATAGACCATTCAAAGGTCTTTGGCCTTCATCTTCATCTTCTTTGAAAGGTTGGTCTAAAAAAATGTAAAAATTTTTAAATAAAGTTTGTTATATTGTCTGCCTTAAAAAATCAATGGACCTTTCAAGAATTTAAAAAGAAACATATCAAGAAAGGCACTATTTCAGTAATTAAAATTTCACAAACGAAAATAAAACTTGTATGTCCGACCATCCTCGATTCCTCTCGCATTTCCCTCCTTATCCGCTAGACCCACTCAGCCATTTGGGCTTGTTTTCCGTTCCCTCCTCCGCTCCCTTCCCCGCCGCATCCGCTTTCCGGTCGAGCGCGCGGCCCCGCCCCCCCTTCCACCTGTGCTTATGAGATTGTAGATTACCTATTCCTCCTCCCTCACTTTCAGCGATCGAGAACAGTATTTGAAATTTGATGTAACCAATTTAAATAATATTGTTATGTAGCCTACGATTAATAGGTTTGAAGATCGTGTGCAAATCGGTTCCACAAATTAATCTTTTTAAAGATTTTAGTTCATCTAGGCTTTCTCTCTCATTCCACACCCCATCATCGTCAATTTATATACAAGTATTTGAAAAATACATGTAATTAATAAATTTGGCGAACCTTCAGATATAATAAATAGGCCCGCCGTTTAAAAGATGATAAACCACCATTATTCTCTTCCAATTTCCGCCCCCAGCTATCAGGTTCATTCCGCCACTTGTTCCATCCTGCCCCCTCCACGTTCACCGCCTGCCGCCGCATCTGCTTTTCGGTTGAAAGCGCCCGCCACGAATATTTTGGAACGCTTATCCTTCCTGTCTCATTTCCGTCCACAACAATCAATAACCATATTTGAAAAACAATGAAACTGAATAATCGATTCTTTTTAGTCAATTAATCGGTTTGAAAAACGCAATCATCCGTCGATATATATTTTTTTAATCCATTAAACAAATACAAGGAAAACTAAATGCGTACTACGAATTTATTTTTTAAGTGATTTTTGTCCACCACCACCTCATCCTCTCTCATTCCCTCAGCAGCCATCAGACCCACTCTTGGGGCGTCCTGCCCGGCATGTTCCGTCCCCCACCTCCCCGCCGCATCTGCTTTTCGGTCGAACGCGCGCCGCCGAAAGCGCGCCGCCCGCCGAGTGTACTTTCTTGCATTTGCGATGCTTATCCACACGCAGGGCGGAGGCGTGCGGGGCGGAGCGGGGCGGGGGCCGGGAGCGGACGGCGGACGCTGCAAAACCGCTGGCGCAGATGCAATTTTCGAACGGTGCTAACGAACGGATGCCCACGGCGGGGGGGGGGGCGGGGGGGGGAGGACGGGGGTTGGGAGGTCGCGGAGCAGAGTGTGGCAGAGCGGGTCGCAGAGCGGGCGCCGGGCAGAACGGGAAGAGCGGGGTAGCGGCGAGCGGGGTGGGGAGAAGCGGAGCTGTTGGCGGGGCGTGGCAGGCAGGGCGGGGAGGAAGCAAGAGCAGGGAGAGGGGATGGGAGCGAAGCGGGGCGGGGTGGGCGGGGGTGGGAGGGGGCGAAGAGGAGCGGGGGAGAGAGGAGCGGAGCAGGGCGGGGCGAAGCGGCTATCGGGGCGGGACGGAGCGGGGCGAGAGGAGCCAGAGTTGGGCGGAGCGGAGCAGGGGTTGGGCGGAGCGTGGCGGAGCGGGCCGGTGCAGGAGGAGCAGGGAGGAGCAGAGCGGAGCAGGGCGGGAACGGAGCGGGACGGGCGGACGGGTGGGGCGGAGAGGAAGCAGAGTTGGGCGGAGCGGAGCAGGGTTGGGCGGAGCGGGGCGGTGCATGGGAGGAGCAGGGAGGAGCAGAGCGGAGCAGGGCGGGACCGAACGGGACGGGCGGGGGGAGCGGGGTGGGGCGGCACAGGGAGGGCAGACTGGGTGTGGCGGAGCCAGAGCAGAGTGGAGCCGGTAGCGGAAGCGGGCGGAGCGGAAGCGGAGCGGACAGGGCGGGGCAAGGCAGGGCCGGGGAAGGGCGGGGCGGTGCGGGAGCCAGATCAGGCGGGGCGTGGCGGAGTTGGGCGGGGCGGGGCGGAGTAGGGCGGTAGCGGGGCGGAGCGGGGCGGAGCGGGGGCGGGCGGGGCGGAGCGGGGCGGAGGGGGCGGAGCGGGGCGGAGCGGGGCGGAGCGGGGCGGAGCGGGGCGGAGCGGGGCGGAGCGGGGCGGAGGCGGCGGCGGAGCGGGGCGGAGTCGGGGCGGAGCGTTTGGCGGAGCGGGGCGGAGCGGGGCGGAGCGGGGGCGGAGCGGGCGGAGCGGGGCGGAGCGGGGCGGAGCGGAAGGCAGCGCGGAGCAGGGCGGAGCCGGAGCGGGAGCCGACAGGAGCGGAGCGGAGCAGGTCAGGAGCGGAGCAGAGCGGAGCGGTACGAAGCGGGCGGGGCAGAGCGGGGCGGAGCGGATCGGGCAGCGTTTGGCTGAGGGTTGGGGCGGGGCGGCACCGGAGTGGGCGCGGAGGAGGAGGATGAGGAGCAGGAAATCCTGTTTGGTTTTTAAAACCGAGCGGCGCGCGTGGAGGTTCCGGGCAAAGGCGCTGCCGTTGTCGCCCCGTGCGCGCCGGAGGGCAAAGGGAATGCCGAAGCGCCGAGAGGCCGACGGAGCCCGGCGCGCGAGCCGCCGCTTTCGACTGGAGTGACCGCGAAATCGGTGTCGTCGTGGATGAGCGCACAGCATTGCGCTCAATTGAATTTCTTTTAGCGGCTTAGATGATCCTTGGGGCTATATTATTTTGAGATTCCAAACATTTCAGCAATGAGAATTGTATGAGAAGAATAAATTAGTAACTTCATACTACCTTTCTCAATAAATGAATTATTTAAAAATATGCATGCGCCTGAGTTTTTATTCCAGTGTCAGATTGATGTGCATACAAAATAATTACACGTGGCACTAACGCAGATGTTTTGTAAACTAGAGGACGCCAATTCTTGAAGAGTTTTGCTGTATCACGCTTGACGATAAAACACGGAGCATTTTAGAACGCCAATTATTTCTGTCAGATGTGAAGGTCTAATGCCGTATGTACTATGCTCAGTTTTTGTGGCAGAGTAATTTCAAGTAATGAAAATGTATGTTAGCAGTGTTAAGATTAATAAATGTTTCAGAGCAGGCCAATTGCTGTGGCCAGTCCCGTTAATGTAGTGAACACTTTTATCACCAGAGATGGCGATGTGCTTTCCCCAGTGGGAGCCGTTATACACTTTGCCTTGCAGGGGATTTCCCTATCGAGGTATCTCCCCCAGACATCACGACAGGCATTGATTACTCGACTGATGTATGTGGTGGGGTAGTGCACGCAAGTTTAAGTGTGTGTGTGTGTGCGTGTGTGTGTGTGTGTGTGCGTGTGTGTGTGTGTGCATGCATGAAGGAGGAGGATATGACAAGACAGAGGAAGAAAATATCGCACGCGGTCAGTCTGTTTGGGTTCTTCTCTGGCATTCGCCTGAAACTGATAAAAAATACGGAAAACTACCAATCAGAGAAGCTTCCCGGTTGGTAGTTTCTCCTCCCGACATCGGCTCCATAAACCTAACTGTGCACTAGCTTCTAAATCCCTCACCGTCGAGACTGGAACCCTAGGACCTCTCGGTAGTTTCAAGATAAGCAATAATATTTTTTTTTTATTTCCGGACATGCCATACGTTTATCGTTAACCCTTTTTTACTTTTATCTGACTGCCAATAAGGAAGTATTTGCTAAAAATGAAAAAAAACTGTCAAGACTACGGGTCACGAAAAAAAAACAATTCCTTTATTACAGTATCATGGATCTGGTATACTGCAAATGTTCTTTTTTTTTCTTCATAGGTTTCTTAAAGCTTCCATTTTCTGAGATTTTTTTCGATTTTAAATCGGAAAGCATATGTTTTTCAAAAGGCGTCGTAAGCCATCACCTGAGAGCGCGTTCAGCGGAGTTCCGGAAGTATTATTTCACAGTGATGCCTACTTCATAAAAACAATCCCAGATTGTTAGGGCACCTGCCAACAAATTTAATTTGGTCTTGAGCTTTGTATAGACTGATAGTTGAGGTTAGAAATGATACCGCCGAGTGTATTGGGGGTCCACTACGGGTGTGCTGATTCGATTGACAGATGACGTTACTTCATATCCATTTTCGAACCATTAGCAAGGACGTTTCATATCTTGTACACAACTCACATGTGGAAACGCAAGTTTTTTTTCTTCTTAAGATAATCTTTCAACGTTTCTTTGGTTGCAAGCGCGTGCGTCTCCGGTCAGTGCCACACTATCTCGTTTTAATTTTTGCATTATCCTAAAATTCGTTGTGATTTTTACTTGACCGATTTTAATTTAAATGATGTATTTCAACACTAACATTGTTGTATTTCCCCAACGTTTTTAATTAAAAATACATTATATCAATGAAATCATTAAGAAATCCAAACAATACATTCTAATTGGCAAAGGGTAAGTACTGAAATGCTTTAATATTTTACTAGCTCATTGAGAACGAAGAAAATTGTTTTCCTTTTATTCTACATTCATCCGTGTAGTAGCGTTTTGAAAATCGATGCCATTTTTTTTTCATCTTCTTCAACCAGAATTTAACTGAATGATCACCCAATCTGACACGGGGTTGTTAAAGTCATAACAATTTTAATCTGCAATATAATGAGATAGTAAAAACTTATTAGAAGTGTTGAATTTTTAAAAATATAAAAATTAGTTTTTGCTGTTTCGCTCTTCAATCAAGTCGGAGGAGGAATGATAAAATGCTCCAATGAATCATTCGGGGTCGGAGGCAGTCTAATTCATGAACCGTACCATTATACTCCCGATTAACCATTCACGCTATGGCGGCACGTCAGATGCATGGGTCAATTACTTTTTTTAATTTGGTATATGATACAAATTAGCATTAACAGATTATAACTTGGAGTAAAGACGTAAGTGGTTTATCGTATATTTCGGCATTTAACTACGTGTATCCTGTCATATTTAATGAATGTTGATAAGCCTCTATTGCAACATTACGTTAACATATTTCTCTCAAAAGTTAGATAAAATATATTTATAAAAATATGATCGCATAGAGTGAAAGCAATTTAACACAAAATAAGGGATAACACCACCTCACTCGACAAACCATAGGTACCAATCGCTTTAAAGCTGAGATTAAGACAGCAGCTGATTCTGTAAAGGTCGCTCAAAATTATTAGATTAGATTAGATTTATTAATAATTCTTCAATTAAGTGTGAGAACTTGGTGGCAGAATACACTAACTTAACATTACAGAACTTAACAACTATACAAACTCTACAAACGTTACAGAATCACATTTCACCGTGCAATCTTTCATAGAACTCCACTTCACCAAACTTCACTTCACCACACTTCACAACAGTTGCAACAGTTATTGCAACAGTCTATAAAATTTCAGCGGTATGTGATCAGAAAAACACAAAATTACCCTAGCGTACAATTCACACGAATAATATTGGAATTACTACCGAGTTAGAGACCTTCGCTATTTGGGTTTTGGTAGAATTCTCCATCGTTGGTGCATCCCCTATTATTACAAACACTTCACGTCAACGAGGTACACAACAGTCACTCGTAAATATGTGAGCTCATAATTCAATATTATCTTTGTTATATTCAAATATCTATCAAGCTTCATTCAGCTAAAAGGGTTTTTCTGAAGTTCTAAGTAGTTTGTGCTGTTCTTTTTTACACGTAAACCATCACCACAAAGGGCAGTCTGGTAGCCAATCAAGCTCTATATTTTATAATATATACATTTATACACTTATTGAGTTACTTTCCTTTGTATTAGAGTATTTCTAGAGATGTATGTCAGTTTAAAATAAAAAACTTGTCACTCGGACGCCCCACAGACGGTCAACGATTTCGGTAGCAGCACCGGCTTCTTTTTTCGCGACGGGACTTGAGTCTAAGGGCTTTTACCGTTCTGCGCCAACGAAACAAAACGCTAGAAGACGCCGTGAGGAAGAAACTATTGACCTAATTCTCTTTGGCCTTCGCCGAGAGCGAAGCCCGTGACACTCGAAACGTTTTTCTCTTTCTTTTCTCCGTTCAAGAAAACCTGCGAAGGAATCTTGGTAGCTGAGGTTTAAAACCGCTTGTTGTTTTAGTTTTTAGAGAATTAAACCGCTCCAACGAACGGATTCTTGTTCACTGTCTCTAAAGCATCGCTTGCACTTTCGATAATGAAATTTCTTTTGAACTTTATTTTTCCTACTCAAAACTCCATGCAACGAATAAGTGTTGTGCGACTCAAACGTTCGATTACTTTCTCTTGCTGTTTTTTTCTAAGAGATCATTTTTAATATATTTCTGATGTTTACTACTCAGTCATGAAATTATTTTACGTTAACATTACCATGTGAGTAAATACCTGAAATAATCTAAACTGAAGTATTTATCATTAGAGTAAACTAGTAAGGCAAGTAATAATGCGATTGAGGATAATGCATTAAATTCTTTCAATTGGAAAGAAGGAATATGTTCTTCTTTAGTCGCTTCTTTAGTAAAATTGATGAATCGTCTTTCACTTAGAGTCACTAGTTCTTCTTCAATGGCGATTTTTGAGTTAAGGTTTTTTCTTGTGCACCGACGAATTGTGATGCACATATTTTTGTCACGCGAAACCCGAAGTTATGGAGACTGAGATACGCAAAAATCTGTGTCAGTGACAACGTACTCTGGTACGGTCTACTCCATTCTTCATCCTCTGAGAGGGGATGATCACCCATTTCACAAGATCTTCCTCTTTCTTAAAGTGAAAATCTTCGGCAGCTGTTGGCTGGCAGAGGAAACCTCTTATTCTCGTGCTATAGTGCTTCTTGGATCCAGAAAGAAGTGATAAATGAAAGATTTGCAGTCTTTCGTTTTCTTCGAAACTGGTAACCGCCTCACATGAACCTTATGAAATCCACTGCCATTCACCGTGTGGTACAGGTCGATTTGAGATTTATGACAGCCATTCTCCTCTGGACATCAATGATTATGGGTTCTCGCCGTAGTAAGAATGAAACTCTACTGCTGAAATTTCCTATCGATATTTAGGTAATATGTCAGCTGTGATAATTTATAAAAGCCAAAGACACGTTTAGCTAAAGCAAAATAGAAATACAAAGATCAAGAAAGATTTTGTTCCCTTCATAGGAAAGACGTTCTTCTAGGGGCGAGACACAACGCACGACAATTTCAACATGACAAATACAGAGATACATGGGTCTCATTTTTTAACAGTAGAGCCATCCTCATTCAGTCAAATAGTTTTATGGGGATTAGAGAATTGCATTGTCAACATCATTTCTCTATGAAAAGTTGTACTCCTACTCCCAAGATTGAGCCACTAAAGACACATTTCTCGTCTGGCATAACTTGTGAATCTCGATTCTGCCTTTAATATATCTCTTTCAAAATTACCACATGAATTGAAATATGTTTCGGTTTAATTATATTATTAAATTATTATAAATAATTATTGCTAACTAAGTTTACAATATAGTTTAGTTGAAATGTAAACCCGTTTATGCTTAAACAGGTGTATAATGTTGACAATCAAAATTTTAATAAAACAGGCATTTACGAGACAAAATTTTCAGGTTTCTGTTTCATGTTTTCTTCATTCTCTAAATTTCTTGTCATAACAAGTTAAGAATTGACACATCAGTAAAGCAAATCATTAACAGGTTTATCAGATGCAAAATCACAGCCGCATTCGCGGAGTAACATCACTTAGCATCCATCTTCCAATTCCATGCCGGAGTTTGTTTATGTAAACTCTCTGCGTGCGCACTCTCGATGAAGGCAATTTCTCTCGACCGGGGCCTCAAGCGCCTATTATTGATGCAGCAGTCTTTTGTTTGCGCGAAGCAAAACTTTCGGGCTGTCGAGCGTCTCTCGCGAAAATTAAATCAAATTACCTCCATGTTTTGTTTCTCTGCCGCTTGATTAACTGTAGAAGTTTAAAATTCAAATAAAGGATACGAAAATAAATTAATAATAATTGCGAAAACAAAACAGACTTTTCGGAAAATATACGTTCACATAACATGACGAATGATAGGGCGTAAAAGCTGCAGGTAAATTGAGACCTGTCGATCTAAATTTTAAAGAATGTTTAGAGAAATTTCTGATCGAAACTTTCGAATAGAGGTATGCGTGATAATCAAAGTTATATCTTGAAGATCAACATTTGCATCAAGTTTACCTAAACGCATGCTAACTTCTGACAAGTATCAGTATTTTCTCGCAAGCGAGAGAGAAGTTAATGTCTTGTTAATTTTGTAGACTACTGATTCGAGGAGCTGTACACTTTTCTGCATATTTCTTTGAATATGATACTTTTTTCACACTATACTTTTTTACCTCTGTGTATTGTTAAGATATCCAGTATTCTTGAATATGTCAGGATATATGAACTCGTGCTAAATCTTTGTTGTTTGTGTACAAAAATTTCATATTATCGTTATCACAGCTGCTTTTTTTTATAAAATCATTTAAAACCAAACATATGGCAAGTATTCAATCAAATTAGTGCATCGCAAATCCAGCTCAATTAGGCCAAAAGTAAACGCGCGATCTCGAATGACATGCTTGCTTCATTCCATCAGTTTCATCAAACAGCGGGAGCGGAAAAGTCAACGGAAGCCCGACACATCGCAATAGCGGGCGGGCGGGCCCCTTACCGCCAACTCCACCACCACAACCACCTCGCATCAGCCATCGCCATCCCCCCGCCCCCTCCACCTCTCCCGCCGTCAAGCTGCCCCACCGCCGCCACCTCATCACTACTGCAAAGCTCAGTCCTACTCCTACACCTCCCGCTCCCGCCCCCCCTCCCTTCCCCCCCCCTCCCAGCTGGTAGCCGCGCGCGCTACGCTTCGCTGCTTCGTATATTGCGCCGCGCCGCCGCTGTCACTCGTGCCTCTATAAATTTGCGGCTCGGAAATCGTCTTCTTTTTAGGGCGCTCTCTCGCCTCGCGCCGCCGATGCGACGCGTGCTTGTTGCTTTCTTGCCCGTCTGGCTCGCAGACTGCCTGCTCGGCCCGCCCGCCCGCCCGCCCATGCGCGCGCCCGCCTGCCCATGCGCCCGCCCGGCCCCGCCCATGCGCCCGCCCATGCCGCCCGCCCGCCCGCCC
>BOPP01000063.1:4771920-4784633 GCA_017312745.1 Gryllus bimaculatus
TATATATATATATATATATATATATATAATTTTATAATCGGCGCGATCATATAATTTACATTATTTGTAATGAAAAAGACAATTAATGTATATAAATACTTATGAATCTTCAACTTTGCATTAAAAACGTAAAATATTACTATGTGTATTGCGACAAAGCAACTGATGTGAGAAAGATACGTGTATGATTGAACACAAAATACCTCACTTTCTTACACAACGAGTTCTAAAAATCTTGATAAAAATTGGTTTCTATCAAATGAAAACTGTTATTAATAAAACTATTTTTTATGAGCAGAATCTTTGAATTAGCAAGTAAATGAGTGTATGACATTGTGAAGGAGGAATAGAGTGTTTGTCAAGTAACTGCAGCAAAAATTTAAATTATCAACTTTCAAAAAATTTTTGTTGAAAGTTGATAATTTAAATTATTGCTGCAATTTCTTGACAAACACTCTATTACTCCTTCACAAAGTCATAGTCGCCCCGTCCGTCGCCCCACTGAATAACACTTTACAATTGATTTCAAGTATGTTTTGAGAATTTAATGATATGTCTTAAAACTATTTGCCATTTACAAAACATATTTAGACTAGGGTATTCTGTATTTATTACTCCTTGTAATTTAATTATCGAGACCAACATTTTAAAACAATTACCTTCGTTTTTCCTTTTAGACCAACAAGTGATAAACTTCATTGATTGGAAATGCCTTTCGGCTATTGTTCCTACAATGTTTCGACAATGTTTCCATATGAACTAACTTATCTTCTACTGTTAAATAATTTATTTGTGTCCGTACTGCTTGGTATTCGAATTACTGTTACACTTTCCATTCAGATGTTGCGATCTTCGCGAGTACGTGCCAGTGATAAGAGACAGCGCATTTAGCAGAAACTTTATCATAAAACTGTACTATATATATTTTTCATAGTAAATTGCATCAATACATCAATTCAATCTCAATTTCATAGTACTATACTTTCATAGTTCTAATTCATTCAATTTCATAGTACTATATTATATATATTTTATAGTAAATTACTTCATTTAATTGAATTTCTGATGTCATCACACGTTTCTTTGCTACTACAATAGGGACTTTTTGCACAGCGAAGCATTACAGCGATCGACAGCATTATCGACCTTCTGCGCCGGCGCAGTTCAAGTTTTACTTCACTTTTGTGCATCAGCGCATGCGCTAAAGATTCAGTTTGCTGTAACTTGGTTGCTGGACTTGGCAAGATAGCTATATCCAAACCAATGAAAATTGTAAAAAGTTCAGACATTTCGAGAATATTTCAAGTTCAATTAGTAAAAACCATAGTGTTTCCTGTTGTGCTTTATGGTTGTGAAAGCTGGACACCTAAGAAAGTACAGAAAAGAAAACTAGACGCGTTTGAAATGTGAACGAGGAGAAATATGCTCAGAGTTCATTGGACTGCTAAGCGGACAAACACATCTACTCTACAGGAAATTCAATCGAGCTCTTCGTTAGGAGCTGTAGCCACCGGCTTTAAACTGCAATTTTCGGACATATGATGAGAGAAGAGAGGTTTCTTTGGAGGAGGATCTAATATGGTCTATTTCTGAATGCAGAGGAAGGGGCATGGAGAAATCAAGGTGGTGGGATGAAATTGAGTCAGTAATAGGACCAGACAGTAATTCAGTCATCCGAGCGATTGAGGAACGAGCGAAGTGGAGGAATATAGTAACAACAACAATTACAGAGAAAATAGAAAGAACTGATGCATAAATGGGTGATAGCCTTAACTGATAAGCATATCCCAACATGGATCACCAGAGGTCACTCGCGACCTGAAGAACTACAATACTATTCTGTGCAAAAAGTCCCCAATATTGCTCTTTTATTATCTTTAACCGGCGAATAAACTTAAGGCGAGATGTTTTAGATTCTAAATAGAGACGTCGCTAAAGCATGCACACAACACACTTTAATCACTCCAATTATCCGGGAAACTCAATATCTTGCAACTAAAAAATCGTTCAATGTGTAGGCGAATTGAATATACCTTACCTCAAACAATCCCCATGAAAATTCCACTAGCCCGAGAGCCGAGCGAGATATGGACGAAATAGAGACGAGGCAGAGCCGGGTCAGTGATGATCGAATGAGGAACAAGTGAGGTCCTGAAATTTTGACCAAATTACACATTTTCAAAGTTATTATATTTTTGCTTGACATTACTAGCAAAAGATACTATTGGTAATTTCTGTAACTAAAATGTAAAAAATCATCATATAAAATATTTCTCGTTAATTGAAGAAGTCTAAATCCCATTCATTTAGACAAAGATGTCATTGGTACACACCCAAAACACGCTTTAATTGCCCAAGAGACCGACAAACAACGTTTTAAATTTAAAAAAAAAAAGAAAATAATCAGGAGACCAAATTCATAACTCCCTGGTAAACACGGTTGATCTATGAAGGTGTGGTCGAGAGAGGGAGGAAACAGGGATAAACCTATTGACGTACTTGATCAATAGGATTCGTAATATCAAAAGCGCGCGTAAAAAATATTTTGATTAAAAATTCACATTAAAAATATTTCGCAACAGTGGAAGGTTGTATTATACAGACTTGAGACGCCGATACAACACAATGTACAGAGCAAGCTTTATTCACCCCATGCGAACGGCAAATCCCAGATTTTACGACACTTGTAGAAAAAAGAAAAAAACAAACTTTAAGGCGAGGGCGAATTGAAAACGCCCTGGCAAAACCAAGCCCTGGGGGAGCCGGCTGGCCCGGGCGCTTGGCGAGGCGTGGACGAGGCGTGGCGGAGGGAGGAAGCGGAAACAAAGAGCGAGGGCCGGGACGAGACGGTGCAGCACTTCCCTCCGCCGCGCCGCGCCGCGCCGCGCCGCCGGAGTCGCAGGGGCCGGCAGGGGCGGCCGCGGGCGGCGCTTCCAACCGCAAAAACCGAAAAAGGGAAAGTCCCGAGGCACGCAAATTACGCGCGCTGGCCGCGCCGCTGGCGGTCGCGTTTACGCAATGCAGAGACGCTGTCCCGCCAGCCCCGCTGTCTTACCGCCCCGCTGCGCGCCGCCGTCTCCGCCCCCTGAGAGTTCCTTCTAACCCTTGTCGAGTCGCCCCTCTGTGGCTGAAACGCGTTCTATGGTGGCCGCTACGGGAACTTGAAAAATAATAGACTTCTTGTGATTTTATTGGCAGTTAGTACTGAGCGAATAATAATACGAAATGCATAATAGATTCGTTGCATAATTTCTTTCCCCAGACTGATCTTAATGAGATACTGTTGATGACAAGCTGATGAATGTCATACAGGTCAATCATTCTCATGGCGTACTGCAGTTTACCCTTCCTTGTCACGTAACAATATTCTTAGCCTGTTGTTACATGGAATGAGGAGAAGTGTATCACCTGATTTTTAGTAAAAAATTGTTTTTACTTTTCAATTCGTTTAGTTTTATTTTTGAAGCCGAATGGAAGTATCATATAAAAAATTCTAATTGCCCTTACTCTTCAATTAAAACTTCGGTTGAAGCAATACCTCAAGTGCACTTTTCGGACGTCATGTTACCAAGTATACGATAAAACTTGAGTCTCTCAGGTCCATTTTATCCAAGAACTTTTGTAAAAGAAATCTTTTGGAAACTATAAGCTATTACACTGTCATATTTTTCTTTTACAAAACATCTTTGATGAAGTTCTTTTACAGTGTAATACCGGCTAATGTCGCATCTGTTATTCGCACCTCGCTCCTATCCCTGAATAGCATCTACTCCGCCACAACGATCATCCCTGACGCCCTTAGCGCCATCTGGAACTCCTTCGTTGCCGTCGCTTCTTCTTCCTTGCCTTGACGTGACAGCCCTTTCCATCTCCCTTGTGTTTCACATTTAGGTTAAATGTTACACTCAGCGAAATAGTAGCTGTTTATTCATTTCTCGCGTGGGTTATTGTTCGGGGTCACGGTCAGCGATCGTAGTTTGGCATACGTCTTAGGCCCAGGCTTCCTTTGAAGTCTACCCTCGGCGCGGGTCTAGGGAACCTTCTCCGAGCAGGGGCGCCCTCCGATCGCCTGGGTGGGACTTGCGCTTTCTACGCCAGATTTCACTATCTGTTAACTAAATCCGAGCTTTCTGGTTGGAAGAACGTGAGATCTCGTTAGGATGGGAAATTGTCCGAGAGATTTAATTTTGCCAGGCACCTCCCACGTTTTTTTACACGTCACAAGCATGACATGGCCACTATGGGATTTTCCGCTCTTCGAAAATCCACGCGCCTCTTTCCAGACTCTTTAATAACGGTCAGTAGTGGATCAGGAATATGACACATGCGTCATTATTGACAAGTTCTGCGTCTTAATAGTAAAGGTATTGTTGAATTGAAATATTACGCGCCATAATGTTTCCGTAAATTGACAACATGTTTGACTTCATTAAACGTTTTTATTTTCTAACTATCGAGTATAATACAGAGAGGGGAAGAGGAATATTCAGATGTCCCTACATGTTAGTAATAGCTCAAAGTATGTTAAAGAACACATCACATAAAGTCTAAAACATTAGTATTATTAAGTGCTGTTTATTAACAGTTTTATGAAAATGAAAAGCAAATAAACTACAACAGAATGTAAAAATAATTTCCGCACATTTTCTTCAACATTTTTGTCATAACTGCTATTATTCAAGTTTCGAACACCCGGTAACCCAATTCACTTATCTCGTAAACAATGTTTCTTAGAAACATAGGTCACGACTAGCGTTTAACTCAGGGTATGTGAAAAATATTCAATTTATAGCTTTTTCCTAATGCCTTCATACGACTCGATCGATTACCAAACTAGTCGTGAATAGGTACAGCATTGCCAGTCATTCTTATTTTATCTTAGTCTTATAGTGGCAGCACACCGTGCAACGCCTGTGAGGTAGTATTTACTAGGCTGTCCGGGTGACGCCGCGTCCATGGCGAAGGTGCCGACGTTTCGGTCGCCATTCTGCGACCGCATTACGCCCTGAGGAAGGTCGCAGAATGGCGACCGAAACGTCGGCACCTTCGCCATGGACGCGGCGTCACCCGGACAGCCTAGTAAATACTGACTCCGGCCGCGGAAGCCTACGCTCTCGCCTGTGAGGTAGCACAGAGCATATTCCCCACCCTCAGCGAATGCGTTACAGAGGCATTCGCCGAAAATTAGACAAATAACACAAAACTCATCTATGGTGAAGTAGAGCGACATTACTTGTTCTCTGTGTGTATACATGTACAGTACAGTTTCTTATATACCAAGCATACCAAAAAGGTTGCTGTTCCGTAAAGGAACATGTGAATTCCAAATATTTAATGAGGGACGGCCTCTTCCTTGGAAACTTTCTGTCGTCTGACGTCAATTGCGTCTTCAGCAGAGGCGTACTTAGTACGAGAATTCAGTGGGTACGCGCAGAATGAGAAAAAACGGAATAACAAAATCACATTTTTCAACGAAAATAGAAAACTTTATTGTTCGTGGATATATCCCGAGTTGCTATGTATCTAACGAAACATACCACAGACACCTTTTACATGTCGAGAGAACATTAGCAATACACATTTTTACTTTTAATAAATAATTTATATCTTTTTTACCCTTGTACTAGGAGTACTGCTTTTAATTTTTTGATTTTAGCCTTTTCCGGTTACTACCTACTTGCATAAGTATCTGTACAGTTCATGTAACGAGTATTTCGAGATGGTCTTATTATGTCTTTGGAAGAGGGTGAAGATAATTTATACTGCCTATTTAAAAAAATACACATCATAATAACGTGGTCATGTTTTAGGAAAAGAAATATAGAGATAGTCAATAAACGCAGTGCAGGCTTTACTATAACACTTAAATATTTTATTTTTTGTTCATATATAGTTTGCTGCGCACTCCTTACCCATTGTAGAGAACTCGTAGTACGCGGCGCGGCGCGGTGTGGCATGGTGTGGTGCGACTCGCAGTGTGGCGTGGCGTGGCGTGGCGTGGCGTGGGGTGGGGTGGCGTGGGGTGGCGTGGCGTGGCGTAGGGTGGCGTGGGGAGGCGTGGCGTGACGTGGCGTGGCGCGGCGTGACATAATGTGGTGTAGTGTGGTGTGACTCGGCGCAGTGTGGCGTGGCGTGGCGCAACATGGCGCGGCGCGGCGTAGCGTGGCGTGGCGTGGCGTGGCGTGGCGTGGCGTGGCGTGGCGTGGCGTGGCGTGGCGTGGCGCGGCGTGGTGGTTTTCGGCAGTTGGAGCTGCTGGTCACGCCGTGTGGTCGTAGCCGCATTACTGTGTGATGAAGAGGCGGAGTCCAATTTCTCTGGGAGTGGTTTCTGTTTTACGCCGTTGTTATAATTTTCCGGCCGGAAGTATGGCGCGGGAAGGACATTACGCAACCCTGCAAAAGTGATAACTCGTTTCAAGTTTGTTAATATCGTGACCAAGTTAATATCGTGACGATTGTTTTCTAGAAATGTTCTGTAATTTGAGAACCCTGAAAAGATTGTAAGTGATCTTTTTTTTAATCACTATTCATTTTTTTCATATTGTCTCATCATACTGTAATACGAACCCTCAAAACGGTTAGTTTTTTTCCGTCTCAGCAAGATTTCTAATAATGAATATTGTGCATATTAGTCATCAAGGAAATGAAAATGGAACTTCTACTTGTCAGCCATTGCGTCAACTAGCAACGTTAATACAGTCACTACACTATAGCATAAGTGCATACCTCGGAGATATAGCATACTGTATTTATTTAGTGTCAGAATGGAATATTATAAAACAGTTCATTAAATTTCATTAATCTTTATGGAGGTACTAACACCAATGTTCGCAAAGCATTAACAATGAGTTTCAAAGTAGTACATCTCTTCAACGTTCATATGAAGAATGAAGATATTAAACTTTGTAAAAATGTACAAAGACACAGAACTATAATGTTAAGAGAAAAATTATGAGTTGAATACTGAATACTGTCGGCAATACGCAATACTCGGCTATTTGTCGTCAGAAGAAAACATCATGGAATGATTTTCTCGTGAATTCTACTTCTACTAAGTGATGGGGTATTGCGTATTTAATTTCACATAATAAACTTCAACTTCCATATCTTCTGTGAACAATTCAATTAAATCTTCAATCTTCTCAGTAATATGTTACGTTATCCTGGCATGTTACAACACTTCTCTTATTAAACACACTATTACCCAATGTTTACTCATCCAAAGATTTGCATTATCACATTAATATCAAACATAAACTTCATCTTCCTTATGATGCTCTTCAATTGAAGATTTTGCAATTCGGGTGCTTCAATCAACTTTTAGTACTTTTAAAACTAAGAAAGCTCCGGGTAATTATGGAATTACAGAGGAAATTTGAAGATGTTTATTTCCATAAATCCATAACTATTTATGAACTATTTAATTTTATGTCTAAAATACGGCACATTCCCACCAATATAGAAAATTTCTAAAGTCATTGTTATTACTTGATATTTGTTCAGCTGTTCTTGAGTTTTGAATGGTGTACCTAACCATTTATAACTCAAGAACGGCTGAACAAATTTTAATTATCTCTGATTTTTTCGATTCACCTTCACCTCTAATGGCAAAATAGCTATTAAAATATCGGAAAAATTCACAAAAAAATAACAAAACTATACATTCACGTCATATGCAACCCGCTACAGAAGTTTTTTTTTACAGTATATTATGAAATTACTCCTAAACAAAGTGTTCTAGATCATTAAAAACTAAAATTTTAAGGTCAAAGTCCTCAAAGAAACGTTTTTTATACCATAATTTACAGGATGAGATCTTTCTGAACATTCTATTACATTTTTGCTTATCCAGCGCTTCTCGATATTACCCCACCCGTTCAGAGACGTGCAGAATCTGCAACTAAATGTGTATGAGAGAGACAGAGAGAGGGAGACAGAGAGAGGGAGACAGAGAGAGGGAGACAGAGAGAGGGAGACAGAGAGGGGGAGACAGACAGAGGGAGACAGAAAGAGGGAGATAGACACAGAGAGATAGGGCGGGAGAGAGAGGGAGATAGACACAGAGAGATAGGGTGGAAGAGAGAGGGAGAGAGAGGAGGTAGAGATAGGGAGAGTGGAAGGGAGATAAAGGGGTAAACAACGTATGTCAGGTTCCGCTAATAAATAAATAAAAATGAATTTTTATAATTCAACACAATATTTTCACTTACTCGTACATCCACTGGACCAGACACCTGCAAACTACTGTCCTATAAAATTCCTGTTTACATCCGAAGTACATAATTTAAATTTATTATTACTAGAAAACATCGTAGGGGTTTTTAATTTTTTAATTCAATAATTCAGGGATGTACTATTATTTTAAATACACTCTTAACAAGTAACAGTATTCAGAGTCAGAAAAAAACTGCACGTTCGTATTAGAGATTCCCAGATGGAATCGGAGATGTTTTAGAACTCCAAAAAAACTTTCATATATTCCAAGCTAATGAAAAGTAACAAGTACTTTCAAAGCAGCTTTAGAAATGACAATATTCGGCGAGTGACTCGTTCTCTGGAAAACTACATAATTTTATTTTGGTTTTCCTCCCGAACCCTGATGAGTAACTTACTTTTAATCTACTTTAAATATAAACACTTGTTATATAATGAAATATAAATAAGAGTTTTTTAAAAAAAATCAAGGTTGTGGGCATCGCTTAATTTCTTCTAAACTAATTTCCTTAACTCTAAAAAATAAAGCATATTAGCAATATTTGTACTTAAATTCACATTAAGTATAAGTGAAATGAAATAATACACAACTGTTATAATAACACACGTTTCAATTAGATACGATAATGTATACCCTATTTTCTATTTAATGTTCAAGGATTGAGAAGGTTGAAAGTTCAAAGAATTCTGTCAATCAGGTGATCATCATAAAAAGCATATTTATTGCTTTAAAAATTAAACACTGAAACACAACACTGCGTTAACTGTATCACATACCGTATCTCCAGTGGCTTGCCAACGTCTAGTAGAAACGAAAAAGGTAAATATCATGTTTTCTTTGTTTAGTGTCTCGCCTTTGCCATAGCCTAGGGCCGAGGCGCCTTAATTTTGAGGGCCACTCTGGAACGAGATACGGACAATATTGCTGGTAGTGATATTAGAACTTCTTTATAACAAATTAATGAGCGTCATCAACAGACGTTATTTGTTTTTAAATCGGTACTTTAAAACTCACAAATCTATTATTACGAATAATAACGTGCAACAAGATTGTCTTCAATGACCTTTTTTCGTCACATAAAAGTATAATTCCCTGTATTTTTGTTTCCTTTCTCCTCTTACGCAAAAAAACATGCATTTTCGAAGATTTCGCCCGATCATCTTCTCTTGATGTCAAATCTGTGCTTAAATTGCGGCATCAATGCGGCCATATCGATGTAATCGTAAATCGATTTTGACGTTCTTTTTTGAGCCCGATATCGCGCCACGGGAGCCGCCTCCTTTCTTGGGCCGAGGGCGCTTAAGCGCTCTTTCTATTCAAAACGAGCACCATAGGCTTCGGGGACGTCAAGCTGATAGTAACTTACAAATACGGCCGTTAAAGTACTGCCTATACAGCCCTGGAACGAATAGGTGTGTTGTGAAGGAAAGAATATGTCATTGTTTTTTAACAAAAAATGTTGTTAGAGTGGTTGCTATGAGATTTTTTGATTTATTGATGTTGAATTCATTGTTGTCTTCATCTTTGTTGATTTTGTTACTGTCATATTCATTTTTATGTCGTTCGTTGTTGTTCGAAACGTTTTCACCATTATCTGCGCTACACTGAATTGATAACGAAGAGAAACAAAGTATAATTGAATGCGTTGTTTCTCTCCGTTATCACATTGAAAACATTATTTTCATAATTTGCAGTTGTCGAAGGTATCGTTTAATCGAAATTACAATAAACTTACAAAAATATCACTCAAAAAATTGACTATGACTGTCAACATCTCCTCAGGGTGCTTGTTAAAGAGATGCGATCCCTGCTAATTAATAGTTATTATTCTACATAATGTTCCCAAGGTACGTCCAAACTCGATCTGTGTAATCAATAAAATAATTAATGTCACTTCTTAACCGAGGAGGTTAGGCTCACATTAATTGAAAGTGTGTACCATGTTGTTTTACTAATTTCCAACGCACTCAGAAGATGGAAGAAAACTATGCAGCCTGCGGCTATGAGAGAGAGAAAATCCAAAAACAATGAAACTGTTTCGATTTTGACTGAAAAGTGCAAATGTTTGATTTTGTTACTTCGCTTATTCTCATAATGCACGTACCGACAGAATTCTCATACTCCGTGCTTAAGTGTTTACCACCCAGCTGACGCCACGAGACAGCGAGACTCCAAGGAGGAGGTCGCCTGCCATTAAGTATTTGCTCATCACACGTTAAGGAATGGAACATCAATGTTTTTATATTTTTTGTACGCGACGAATGGTTATACTGTGTTCACTGTTACTATCTTATTGCAATATTTGTGATGTTTTTTGTTAAAATATTTAATTTACTGCAATCTTATTCGAGAGAGTTATTTTTTTAAGAATTGTTCATGCTAAATTTTTGAAAACTAATTAGTTTAACCTAGTTTAGCCTAGTAAACAAATCTAAAAAAGGTTTCCGTAAGTAACCTCCAAAAAAGTGATTGGCACCTGTTTTGATTAACCTCTAATACGGATATAATAAATTTGGCCAGAAATCTAGCAAGTCAATGAATGAATACGATGATCAGTTGATGCCGAATACGTATGACACAGAAGCTAAACGATTTAAGCTTTCGAAATACAAGGGCGTGTATAAATTGGGATTTTCTTTAGATTCTTAAATTTGTATATTCCTTTTACTCAATAGAAGCGTACGATGTAACCTCTCAACATATTTTTACATTAATTCTTCAATATGTTTTCAATTTTTTTGAAACTTTTTCAGTACTCTACAGTCCAGTAATATCATTCAATAATACAGGAGAAAGCGTAATTAAGGCGCTCGTTAATTTGTAATCAAAATGTTGGTGAACAGCTCCTCTTCGTATTTCAGTTTCAAAGAGAGGGCGTAAACTTTAATGGTATTTTTATGGTATATGACTTTAATAAGCTATACGCGCAGTTCTGAGCGCAACAAAGGTTTTTTTTAAAATAATTTGCTGCCCTGTTGAGCACCGAACATTTCATAGATCGCAATCATGACATAGAAGCGCATGAAACAACAACAAAGATTATGGCAGCTTCGAAGTTGATTGCATACGTCCTAAAATCTTTGTTCAATGCCTTCACGATTTTTCACGTTTACGATTTTTTTATGTTTCGTTGATATTCATTATTAGGCGTGGTTTATTTTTTACAGAAATTAGATGAATAGGAAAATATTTTCTAGATTTGCTAAATACTACAACTTTAGAAATGTAATTTATGGAATATCTAAGTAAATAAATGTTATTTAATTAATTATTTTTCCTTAAGAATAAAATACGTCATAAATTACCACTTATATTAACCATTGTGGGTTCACGACCATGATCTCATTTCCCATTATTACTAATTTAACTTCTCGTTATCAAATCCAGTAAATTATTTGAAATTAACGACTCGCATTTCTCTCTTACACGCAATTGAAAACGCTTTCCGCCCACTTTATCGGTTACGAGTCAATTGCATCTGGCACGCGATCCCATCTAAAGAAAATCCGATAGAAGCGTTTTAGAAATCTTTCAATCTCTGCAATCAAAACACCCTTACGGAGGCCTTAAGCCCCCACCGGTCCGTTATAAAAGACCCGCGCCATGTACGGATTCCATTGAATGAGTAGCCTGTCGGGAGTAACAAAACGGTGCTATTTCGAGCGAGCTGTCAAACGTCGCTCGCCACCACCTCCACCGCCCCATGACCTGCCATTTGACGCCCCCACTATCACCATTACGTGCCCCTTTCGGTCCTCGCTTCGCCCCTTTCGTGTGTCCCGCTGCCACGCAATAGCCCCGCCCCCCTCTCACCCCCACTCGACGCTGTTGCAGCCGCCGACAGCGACGACGACCGGTCCCGTAATCCTGTCGTCTCGCTGCCCTCACTACGGCGGCTCGACACTCTGAACGATCTGACAACCCCATTTAATGTTGCGCTCCCCTTTTCTTCACTCGTTGCTTGCGCTGCTAACTCCGATCTTGTCGTCTGATCTAACGACCGCTCGTACTACTGCTGCAAACAACTTGCCCCCTCCCGAGACACCTAACCTTCTCAACGTACAAGTATATCAGCGTCATTGTAGGTTTGTCGTTACCCCCACGTTACGTAGTTAATCACAATTACCATTTGAGAGATAGGCATAATAACATCTTCAATTAGTCTCATCACGTCCATTTCATTTTCATCACTTCCGCACGCCGTTTCCTTCGTCGACTTTCAGCCCAACCGTTCCCCTTCCGCCTCCACCTACCGCTACCCACCATCACTCAAACTCCTCTCGCGACCGCCTTTGGGGCACACCTCACCCCGCTGCCCGCTCGCGAGTCGACGCGTCGATCGGGAATCACAGCACAGCGCATTCGGTGCGGAATAAAAATACCCCGCCCTTAAACCAACAGCCGAAGCCGATTAGCCGGTTCTGGTGCACGACCCGTTGGTGGGGGCAGAGGCCGGGGGGCGAGGGGTCTGGGCGGAGCGCGCCTGGCGGTCAGCTGC
>BOPP01000063.1:4784728-4811785 GCA_017312745.1 Gryllus bimaculatus
GCTGCCCCTGCGCTTGCCACCGGGCAGCAATCCCGCCATTCATTCTCTTCTTTCGCGGCTTACCTAGTTTCGCCATCCCCGCGCTGTGGCCTGCTCTTCATGCACGCTCACCCAATTAAACCTTCCGTTCACCAGTTCAAACGCAGATCCAAGGAACGTCCATAAAACATTAGCTACTTACAATGGAAATCCTTGAAATCAATATTTTTTTTCTCGTTGATTTTTCATATGTTTTTTCTCTTAGAAGCAATAAAATTTCCAGCAATTTTTTTTCTTTCCTTTAATCTACATTTATAATCAATACACTAAAACTGAGGATAATACTTTTGTTATTAATTATACTCAAAAGAACGCCTTCTTTTATTTATATTGGTATTTTATACACACACACATTCTATAATATTAAATACTATAAATTAATTGAAGATTATATACTCGTATATGGGAATTAATATTAATTTAAAAACATACCTTCTACGTTAAACCTAACAAAAAAAGGTACAAAATATTTCGCGGATTAACGCCAGGCCTGTGGCAAAACCACCTTTTCCCCACGCCGCATTTGACACGTCCCCGCGCGTCTCACCATACATACCGGCCAATTACCATGAATGTGAAAATGGATTGCGGTCGGCGCACGCGGCTCTATATTTCTCCGGGGACGCGCGTTCTCGCTCATTGCCAGCGAATGATGGACAGTACTAATCTTCACTACACTACTTTATGCTTACGCCACGCCACGCCACGCCACGCGGGCGTGAAATGAGAGAAGGCGACCGCTCCGGGGCGATATAACGGGCGACGACACATGAGTTAATAACCCATTCGATAAAAAGCCCTGTGTGCGCCCCTTCCATTCTTCCTGGCCTTCCACCCCATTCATTAGCCGGCCGCATCCTGGGCTCGCCTCGTCGTGGGCCTTTAACTCTCCATCGCTCGCTTCTAACTCGACGACCGCGGAGGTGACGCAGCTAAAAGGGGGGGGGGGGGTACAAGGGCAGGAGGTGGTCCGCTCCGGACGATACAGCATACAAAAATTAAAATGTGCGCACAAAAGAAAAATTGGATGAGCTGATCTGAAAGGCCAAGGTGTTTAGAGCGGGCACTGACTTAGCGTTTTAGTCTAAAACGGACGTAATCAAAATAGTGACCCTAGGGCCCCGCCCGAGGCAGCAGAGAGAACATGGTTTGCCACGAAGCCCAATCGTCAGTGGTTCGTGCACGTTATGGCGCTATCAACCATCCAATATGCAGCAGTTCTCTCAAACTAGTTTTTCAATCTTCTAAGCTATACTTCAAGAATAGACCTGCCTTATTTTCGTATTATTATAACTCTCAATGTTCGCTAGAGATTTATAGTTTTTAGTTAACATAACCTTTCGTCTTTTTGGCTGGTTTCTTTTGTAGAATTTTCAGATAACTCTCATTCATTTTGTTCTCTGAAAAAATATCTCATAGCGATTATTCCCCGATTGATATTTCCGGGTACGTCAACTGACAGGGTCATTCGTTCCGTTCATGTAGTGAATGTTTATTCCTAGAAGTGGCGCTGGGTCGTGAGTTCCGGCCCCGAACTGCACGTTCTCTCGCGGGAGATTTCCCACTCCACGTATCTCCACAAGCGGGGCACCGCCCCCAGCCGCAATAAACTCTAAACACCCGACTCGTCTCCCGCATGTACGGTACTGTAATGCGTGTTTTGGTGTGTGTGCGTGTTTGTGAGTAAGAGAAAAAGACAAAGAGAGGGCGGAAAGATCCGGCACTACCGTGACTCTCTTTTGTTGGCCGACTACTCTAGCATTCACGAGGTATCGATCGGAGAAAACCCTGAAAACCACTTATCAGAGCAGTTAGAATTCTCCTACAGACAGCGTTAGAACTAGACCAAGCCGACAAGGTAGTGTGGAAAATCCTGCAATCGTCGAAATGGAATCGAGGGACCTTCCGATCGGAGTCACTGCTGAGTGAGTGGCAGTGCTACTCAAGCAGTATTTTCCCTCGAAGTGCAACAGACATTACGACTACTTGTGGTGTGGCATGAGTAGTAATGGCAAATTGTAACAAAGCATCGATACATCGAAACACGACTAAAAGGTTTTCAAGGTCGAAGAAAACATGGACAAAAATATCGATGTTTAAAATATGATGAAACAGATGGTATTTTTTCATCCTGTTTCCACATTTTTAAATGTAGCACTGAATTAAATGAGTTAAATTTTATTGTATGGTCACGTATAAGAAATATGTTGATGATGATAATAATAATAATAATAATAATAATAATAATAATAATAATAATAATAATAATAATAATAGTGTTAATCGAATGTAAAGAAGGAAATCTTAAATATAAAAGACAATGTTTGTTTGTTTGCTTGTTTCATCGTGCTTAATGCGCTGCCGTACCGTACATCGGATTGAGATAAAACTTCAAGTTATTGCTTGCACTTCATGGAAGAATATTGGCATAGAAGGATGGGTATGTGCATATGTCTGCGCACATAGACACGCTTTGATTATAATTTTATATGGACTCAACTGCCATGTTCTGGGCGTAGAGAGAGAAACAAACAGAAACAGAGACTCATAGAAAGAGATAGAGGGGGAGAGAGATACAAAGACACGGAGAGAGCGAGATGGAACCACACTCGCGAGAAAGTCTTTCGTCTATTGATATTTTTGTGTTTTGCTAATTTTATTCACTTTCATTCATAAATCATTGTAGTAAAATGTCCTGGATCTAATGGGATACACAACACGTCAAAATTAGTTTTAATAATATTCTGCTTTAAAATTTTATACTGTCATATTAATTTTCTAATCAATGTTCTATGTACTCAAGGTTCAAAATGCAGTTTAACGATATTACCACGTACAAAATAACGAAAGGTAACAACACTGGATAAAAGTTGCGAATAGCAAACTGTTTTGTGCCACCTGGGGATTGACAACAATGACAGTTGTGAGGCCGTTGAAAGCGAGCAATCCACAAAAAAATATACTGGAAATTGTATTTATATTATGAGATTTTTTGAAAAAATAGATGTATCTGGACAAATATATAGGTTTAAAGAATGCATTGAAAGCAAAATATCGATGTTATTATATCGTCTCTGCTCAAAAATATCGATGTTTTTAAAACATCGATGGTTGTTTCTTGTGCCATCCCCATTTATGAGGAGGGGAAGGGAAGAGGGGCAAAGGGAGAAAATGGCCCCGGTGATGGCCGGAGCATCTTCCGGGTCCCGATGCCCTGAATTCTGTTCGTTGGGTAGGTCTGGTCTAAAGGGTCACAAGGTTCGAAGCCCGCCCTCGGCATTAATCTTCATCACTTGAAGTTCATGTGAGTAGGATCGAGAGGGCGTGCGTTCTCCCCCTACCTAGTATCCGAGGTGCCCGTGTTAGCTCGTGCTAGGTGCGCGGTTCGTCTCCATTGAGCTGAAACAGTAAATGACGTTCGCTGAAAGAATCCCTAAGGAAAGAACAGGGTCGAATTCTTACATTTTTTCAATAATTCTTTCTTAGGTTTTTCTACCTCGTTTCATTAACTTATACAGTACTTATACACAACATAAGCCCATTCTTGAGCTGTGGAATTTGTACTTATGCAATTGGCTTTTTGACTTTAAAGTGAGAGGGATTTGTTGAAGAATGAGCTCGCTCATCAAGATGGCGGTGATGCGCACACGCTGCTGGGATCAAGCTGTGCTCCCTCCGCAACCTCGCCTAACCTACCGCACTGCCTTTTCGAACACATTGCCAGTCATTCGTTTGACTTTTCAATAATACCTTCCAACTCCCCGTTACACATATCTGCTCTTTGACTTGTATTTACGGGTGGTTGGAACTTTCCATCAGGATCTTTTACAGTACGGGATCCCGGAATTTCTAGATTCAACAAAATTGAGTTAACTGAAGAAAATATTAATTCCGGTAATATTCTGTTAACATGCTATTTTTAAGGATGATTTGGGCAAACACGGAATTTTTCGTGAAAGGAATCCTGTAGCAAAGGGTGTTCTTGATATTGTATTTTAAATTTTAAATACCACTGGAAAAAAGTTTGGAAGATGCACTTAGAAATTAGATTCTTTTCCACGTTGACTTTTACAGATAATTCACTTTTACCTGACTTATGTAATTGGCTATTTGTAGCTTTTCGATTTTTAGGGGTGTTTTTTATGACACAGCATCCATCATACAGTATTTCATATGCCACTACTCTGAAATATTCATTTGAAATACATCTACCGTTTCCAAAGCATAATATAAAATAGCACCAAATATAAAAATTCAAAGCTCTTTTACGTTTCTCCTTTTTGTGAATGTGAAATTCTGGCAACCATATATCCTTCGATACAATCGTGCTCTGCTGGCTTTCTGGTTTTACGCGGATCTAATAGTGTCGGTCTGGTGATAGTACTGGCTAAGCTCAGATAGTGTCAAATCATTCTATTTAGTCCGTTATCACCAACCAGTTGACGCATCAATTCTCGTGTTTTTCGGCAACGCCCAATATGCATTATTAAATTCATTGACCCAGAAATACGTGCTTTGAAATTTTCAGTAATCGAGTACGCTTTTTGTATATCATGCCCATTGGAATTCAAAAGATTATGAATCTATAATACTTACATATGTGAAACCAATTTCTCGCTACAGTTCATTAATTTATGAGTTTATAGATTTGTTCCAATCGAGCTGCGAACTCGCGAACAGATTACTGCAGTTGAAAACAGAAAATAGCTGTTTTTAGCTTGTTTCAATGTTTGTGTAGGCCATTTGATTGATTACCGGCCATTTGGGAACAGTCAAACGAATTTGTGGCAACTCCACAAACACAGAGTTGGCCCTCATTTCCTATACATGTGTGTTTTGTACAAATATGTTCCATGGGAAGTACCTTCATTTTTTACCTGCAACAACAAGAGGGAACTTTCTTGTCTTAATTCTTGAAGTAGAATTAAAATTAAATGGAGGATTAAAATCATACATTTGTAAAGCGCATGTAGGCCGAGTAGGCTAGTGAGGAATTATGTTCTAGAAAAAACTTCACATTCTTCGAGACGGAAAAATCATTATCTGCATGCTGATGATATTTGACTTTCTGAAAGATACGTATTTTACTTTTTGACGCTTGCTTTACGGTCGAGCTATTTCTCCTCGTAGCTAGTACGCAAAATGGATTGGGACAACTTATATTGGGACAAATATAATGTCAGCGGTGAAATTATCAATTTCTATTTCACGTATCATTTGCACCTTAGTAGAGTGCTGAGATTTGATTTCTTTGTTACAGAACACTTGCTTTCAATATTCAACATATTCTTCGTTGACCATACGGTTAAATTCTTCAAAAATGGTGTAGAATGGGTCATATGGTTTCCAGGCGTCCTATGAAATGTGATTACAACTGATAACGTCGAATCAACCTGCGAACTGTGATGGAGAATTTAGGTCGGTACTCCGCAGAAAGAGAGTTTGATTATCACCGAATTCAGTCGAAAAATATGTTTCACGAGGCAAGTTATTTCATCGCTCGACAGTAGAAATTCCCCGCATTTATTGTCGAATTGGTTGCACATAACAAAACATTTTATTCTTCGAGATTTCTAAAATAGTTTGTTGACAGATACACCACAAGTATGATGAAAGGAAATTACATAATGTCAAACTAAATATTTTAATTTTATTTATGGATTCTTAAATTAATTTAAATGATCATTACAGTAGAGGAAGATGTTTATTGATTCGCTCCCCAATTGCCTGCAAAAGAATATTTCCGCCTGCCTCTGGTGCAGCGCTTCCGCGCAGCCCGCCCGGGGCTCGCCTCTCCCAGCTGCCTCCCGAGGGGGGTGCGCTGTCGTGGGCGCGTAAATCCGCAACGCTGGCGCCCCCGAAAACCAAACACGCGCCAATGAGTGGGCGTGGCGTGGCGGGGAGTAGCGGCACAAACAGGGTGGAGTGGAGTGCCAGAGGACGGGGTGGGGCGGGGCAGGGTGGTTAAAACGGAGTGGAGAGGAGGGGAGAGGAACTGGGTGTGGGGGAGTGAGACAGGATGACGCGGGCCGGGGCAGGGAGGAACGGGCGGAGTGGGGCGAACGGGGTGGAACGCGCTTGGCGGATCAGGCAGGAGTGGGAGGAATAAAATGCGTTAGGTGGAGCGGGAGGCAACGAATCGGGATGTGGCAGAGATAGACGAATTGTGCGGGGCATGATGAACGTGGCGAGGCCGTGGTGTAGCCGGGTGGGACGGGCGCTGGAAGGCTTGGCGGAAGGTGGGCAGGAGCGTGGCGGGTGTCAGATGGCACTTGCGCGAGATGGTAATGGAAGCGAGCAGAGAGTGTCAGGACATGGTGATCGTGCGAAATGGAGAAGCGTGGCGAACGAGACCGGAGCCGGAGAAGGACACGGAGAGCAGGGGAGGGCGATTGGCGGGCGAGGCGCGGTGAAGCGGGCGAAGCAGGGTGAGCGCGGGTGAGGCGGGTGAGGCGGGGTGGGCGGGGTGAGGCGGGGTGGGCGGGTGAGGCGGGGTGAGGCGGGTGGCGGTGAGGCGGGTGAGCGGGTGTGAGCGGGGTGAGGCGGGGTGAGGCGGGGGAGGGCAGGGGTGAGGCGGGGTGAGGCGGGGTGAGGCGGGGTGAGGGGCGGTGGCGAGGCGAGCGGGAAAGGTAGGAGGTGGTAGGTGGGGGGGTGGCGGAGGTGGGGTGAGGATGCGGGTGGTGGAGGGACGGGGTGAGGCCGGGGTGAGCGGGAGGGAGTGGAGGGGAGCAGGGCGGTAGGCAGGTGAGCGGGGTGCGGGACGAGGGGGGGCAAGGTGAGGCGGGGGAGGCGGGGGGAGGCGGGGGGAGGCAAGGGTGAGGCGGGGGGGAGGCGGGGGGAGTGCGGGGGAGGCAGGGTGAGCGGGATGGAGGCGGAGGTGAGGCGAGTGAGGCGGGGTGAGGCGGGTGAGGCGGGTGGAGCGGGGTAGGCGGGGTGAGGTGGGGTGAGCGCGAAACGAGTCGGTGGCGGGGCGGGGTGAGGCGGGGTGAGCGGGGGAGGCGGGGTGAGCGGGGAGGCGGGTGATGGGTGAGGTGGGGTGAGGTGGGGTGAGGTGGGGTGAGGCGGGTGAGGCGGGTGAGGCGGGTGAGCAGGGTCAGGCGGGGCGAGGCGAGGCGGGGAAAGGTAAGGGCGAGGTGGGTGAGTGGGATGAGGCGGGTGGGGCAAAGAGGTCCAAAGCAAGTTGGGCTGTGCGGGACTGAGTAAAGGGCGGGGCGGGTGGGAAAGAACAGGGCAGGGCGGTGCTGGAGCGAGGTTGCTCGGGGCGGAGTGGGGCAGGACGGAGCGGGCGAGGCATGGTGGACCAGGGCGGGGTGGGGAGGGGGCAAAGCGTGGCAGGGCGGAGTGAGACAGCCAGGAGCCCGTGCGCGCGCTGGCGGCGGCACGGCTTCAGGCAAGCGATCGCCACGCCAGCGCCAGCTCATTAGGAGGCCGCGCGGACCGCGGGAGCTCGTTCGCGGCATCCGCCCCCGCCCCCTCCCCCTTCCTCGCCACCGCCCCGTCTGTCGCCGCCCTCGCGCGCCGCCCTTTGGCCGCACCCCTTTAAGAGAAGAGCTCTTTGCGCTCTAGGTCTCTCGCTCGTGGCTGCACAGAGGTCGCTGAAGGGCAACACATTGTTCAGGAGTTTTCTCAATATAGATCAGAGTATTTACCTCCCAAAATGTCAGTTTGAAATATTTTAATAAATAATTCCGGTGTCATTTGACAATATTAGATATAAAACAACGTTGAAAACATCATGGTTCTTAACATTACGCGAAACTAATTTTAGACCATATAAAATAACTAATCACTTAACTCAACTTTTCACGCCTTATAGTGCTCGTGAATAAATAAGAAGAAATAACACCAATATCTAAAATGTGCACTTAATTGCATCATATGTTTTCAAATAATCTGTTGAATCAGAGAAGATTGACAAAATTCTCAGAATTGCTTGTCCATTACTTTGAAAATTTTTGTAACTTCTGTCTTTGCTGAAGATCAATCATTTTATCGGTTTCATATGGGTGACGTTTTTTAATTGACCTACATGGACAGAAAAACCATAATAGATGAAATACACTGAATCGGCTTGACTGCAATTGTGAGCGTACTATAAATTCTCGGCAAAGGGATTGGACCATTTTGTAAATGCACTTATCATGAATTGTTATCATGTGATTCAACCCCACCTAAGCTGTCTATTGGTCTTAATAAAGATCAAAACATGATCACAGAGAAGCAATAATTTGAAAAAAAAACACCTTACAAGAAGTCGTTTGAATGGTGGGGTTCTACTTTAAGATCATACATTACACAGAACAGTGATATAAATTTTGATTTCTAGGTCTCTAGGAGCTTACTAAAGATATCTTTCATTTGCTGGATAGCTGTAAAAATACTCATAAATATAAAAAAATACGTCGAACTTTCAAATCGGTAAAATCCTTCAAATAAAAATGATTAGCGGCTTCCGTTTCCCAATCGTGTCGTTTTCCAGTTGCCTCAAACGCATTTTGATTGATTTTCGATTGTCCCTGATAAAAAATAGGGTTAAAATCCGGCGACATATCTAAACGAACTTGCAAACAGACTGACGAAAACATAAAGCACCAACGGTATAAAGTAAAATTTTCAAAGCGTATTTTCATACTAGATTCAGCAAGATCGTTTTTGCTTTGCCAGTCCGAGAAAATGGGAGATGCAAAGAGTGTGACTTCTTCTGGTGGCACATTTCATATGCAACTTCGCCGTGATGAGTAGCATATTGTCGAGGCTAACTACTACTTAGGCGATGTATCTGCCTCGTGATCTACACACAATGGAGCCTTCTGAGGGAGAAATAAAAGTTCGATTAGGCAGACTTCATTTTCAAACCAATTGTCAGAGTGATTGAATACTAGTTTTTCTCTGACAAATGCATAGGAAATTATGCTCAAACGATCAACGAGGGGAAAACGTAAAACACGTTCTTAAAAATTAGACTACATAACTCAGTGTGTGTTGAGTACATGTATTTACTTGTTTTAACGGAAAAATTTTAAAAAAAACGGCACTGGATATGTAACTGATCCATAACTGATTTTTGTGAAACGTGAATATTTAAGAAAAAGCATGCGATTTTGAAGTGTTTTATTTTAGATATATGCACCTCTCCACTATAGTCACAACCTTAACTTTGTTTAACATTCATCTCATGTCTGCCTGTGTTTTGCATTATTTCGTACCATCTGTATTAGTAATTTCCTATGCGCGATGAATTGGAAAGAAAACTATGCAGCCCCCGGCCTTGTGAGAGGTGTCTATGGATTTGTAAATAGCCAGAAACTCGGAGAAAATGAAAAAAAATTAAAAAAGAGTAGACGTGGACTGAAAAATGTAATAGCAAAATTTGATTGTATTATTTCGTCTACTCTCCTGCTGTGCGTACCGACTGAATTATTGTGCTCAATACTTCACAGCTGACGTCATGCGACAGCAAGACCTCAGGGAAGAGTCCGCCCGGCAATAAAAATTTGTTATTCGTATGTTGCGTTATTGAAAAGAAACATTTAGATATTCCTGGTTTGTAAATAACTGTTGTACTGTGAGTAGAGAGTATGGTTACTGCAGTATTCGTTAAGATTATTTCTTTTAAAATATTTCATTTATAGCAGAGTTATACAAAAGGTTTTTTGTTGTTCTTAAGTAATGTAGGGCTACTTTTAGAAAGCCATTTGAGTGGTTTTGTTCATTTTTCCTTCTGCAGAGCATTAATTCAAGAAATTGGTATAACGAAATAAACTGGGTAAAAAATATTACTCCATAACATCTCCAGAAAAACAACTACCCACCATAATTCTAATATACGTACGTGTCATATCTCAAAACTTAACTATGAACATAATTTATTTCTATTAATTCGTTTTATTTATTAAGTCATTACCTTTAGTTCAACACACAAATTATTTTCATTGTCCCACTTTTAGCAATCGAAAAATTCACCCAAAAATAAAAACGCCACATATTTGTAAATTTATGTATTAATAGTATTCAGATTTATTTAAATTCAACCCAAACCGAATTGTTGACGTTTCGGCATATTTCCACTTAAAAAACTGCAAGTGTTTCATCGGCCATTGGCGCAGTGGCGCTAGGGAATAATAGGTGTCGATCGGCGCCAGTCTTCCGAGGGTATCTCTCCGCGCCGCGCGCCTCGTAATTCGGGCACAAAAGCGGCCTCCGGCGGGGGTGGGCGCGGGCCATCAGCGATATCGCTGCGCCCGCCGGGCCGCATGGCCCCGCCCGCCCGGCCCGGCCGCCCGCTCCGGCCCGCCCCGGCGGCGACGCCCGCCCCCCCGCCCGCCGCGCCCCGCCCGCCCGGCCCCCCGCCCGCCGCGGGGCCCCCGCCCGCCCGGTCGCCGCCCGCCGGTTCGCGCCCGCCCGCCCGCCGCCGGCCCCCGCCGCCGCCGCCTCCGCCCGCCGGCTGCCCTCCCGCCCGCCGTCCGCCGCCAGGTCCCCCGCCTGGCCGGCCGCGCACCCGGCCCCCCCGCCCGGCCCCCGACCCGGCCCCGCCCGGCCCCCGCCCGGCCCCCGCCCGGCAGGGCAGGGCCGTGGATACAGCGGCGCGCAATGGCCATCGCCGCCGCCACGCGCAGGTGTATTGGGTTTCCGCTTGTAGTACGGAAACAGTAACCCTTTAGGATGCCTCGGAGTACGTTACAAGCTTCTAGGATGTGTAGGGAAGATGACAAGACGATCGGTTTTCGCCAGTGATCATTTGATAGGAAATCTCATATGACGGAGTTACACGCGTGACACTTGTTCCTGGTTGGTAGAAAAATCGCCTTGCACTTGGGTTTGGCAAGTACGCATTCTGATGCGGTCAAGGAGATTATGCCGAAGTCAAACGCTAGATAAAGATGATTTGCCTACCAATCAGAGGCTAACGACATACGGTAGGCATCTTCATACTAAGAAATTTCCCAATATATTTTATTTACTTCTTTTCATGCCGCAGAAGTTTGAAACATTTATTATGAAATACTTAAAATAACGGTTTAGAAACATTTATATAACGTTATCGACTCAATATGCTACTAAATGTGTCGACTAAATGTGCTACTCCTGGATAGAGGATGATTTCCAAGAGTGCAACAAACAAATTTAACATGACGAAAGTAAAATTTGTAGATTATTCATAAAAGAAATCAGTAGATTCACATGAAATTCGAAACACTTAACATTGCATCACAAATTATTTTCGTGCATAACTCAAAAACGGTGAGTTCTATCTATTTTTCAAAATTCGATTTTTGGACTCCAGAAGTTTCCGAGTATTTGTTTCTTACCAGTAATCTACAAAAGAAACCTGTCGCGCACTACTATGATGTGTTTGTCCTGAGGAAGGTTGCAACATGACAAGAAAAGCTTCGGCTTATCAGCCTGCGACTCGGCATCTCACGGACAGCGAAGAAAATGGACCTTCCACTACATTGGTGAAATTGAGCTTTTCTAGAAACTACCACTTCACAGTATAATAGAAGTGGAGAACGCGACACGGACCAAACTCATCGGTTGCGCTGGCTGAAGTTCGTCCATCGCAGGGTTCATCGACCACCTAATCTCGGCCATACTTAAACAGTTTCAACTATCTAGAAACTTGGGAATATGATAGTGCATTACCCCGATAAGCCTGTAGGTTCAATTGATGGGGGTACCGCAAGAGATTTGTTGAATTTCGAACAAAACATAACGTCATAACGTTGCTCGAGTGACGATTCCATCGCGTTTCGTTACACGGGCTCTAACGAGGAGTATGTTCAGCGATGGCACAACGAAGGCACAACAGGCAGCGTTCCTGACGCCCCCACTGCTTGGAACAGACTGGTAAATTCATCAATTTGAAGCTGAGAGTCCTCTACACTTAACCAATGGGAACACTCTGCGGCCATTTGAGGTACCCGCACAAAAAAAATATTTTACTTTCCGGACACACCTTGTATTACTATCTCTAACACGTTGTGTAATCAGAATATATTTTTGCGGGTCATTGACCCGACTGACAACAAAACATCTGTGTATCTTCCAGCGCCGAAGACGTACAGTCGATTTTCTCCCAAATTCATTTTCTCAAATAGATCTGAACGAATTCGAGGCCTTTGAAGTTTGAAACGCATATTTTGATGTTTTACGATACTTTACATAAAGTCTAACGAGAACAAATCTTTTTCAAAAATAACTCGAACTTTTTAAGTTTAACTTCGTCCGCGATTATTGTAGAAAACGCGCTTAAAATATGGCGCAGGTCTCATTTTCGTTGAACTGTTTGAATTTTCGAAAATTGTAAATATTATAAATAATGCAAGAAAGAACGTACTTTTAAGCACCGCTAGTTTAGATGAGATAGGTTGAACCATGTGCAACGTTTAATGTTTGGAAGGATTTTTAATAATTTAAAAATATATTGATTAGCGAAATTTTGAAACGTTTCACTAAGCATTCAAATATTGTTAACGGAGGAGATCAGTGAATATTACTGAAGCTATTACTACATATTTCTTTTACTAGTATAAATATTCAACATTTTTTCCACTTTATTTACTGAATACGTCGAAGTCAGTCATTTCCCACGTAATTTATACTCAACAAGCCACCGGTCTCAGATGTCCAAGTCAGATTAGCTCGGCGATAGCTCGCGACCGCAAGCAAGATCATTGGCGAATTATGTTGTCTGACTTCACTGCAGGGAACGGTTGTAGCGCTAATGCTATGCGCTACACAAAGTTATAAATGGCGAGCATATGCCTAGTTCTCCGTGACGTTCCCGCCTGTTTAGTAGTCACGCCGGTTTAGTAGTGGCTTAGAAAAAGCTGAATTATGTGCACTTATTTTTTGAGGCATTTTCACCCTTTCACTTTTTTTTCCTATCATACACTCAACGCGGCTTTCATGCAGTGGACTCTCCCAGTATGACGCATCGAAAACTTTAAGGCATCATTTAGGTTTCACATGTTTTCCTTTGCTTCAAAGCATAAGCATTCCAATTTTTATATCATTTTTAAGACTCTTTTCAATCGTTCATATGGCTATCTTTCATCATTTTTAAATCTTTCATACGATACACATTTAATAGAGTATTATTCCACATTCAGTAGTGTATTATTTTACACTGAATCCTATAGTAAGTATTTTTACATTTAATTTATCATTTCCTGTCTAAATCATAAAATCAAAATTTCCACTCACTCACTCACTCTCTCCCCAACTCTCATGATCTTCCTCTCACACTCTACCTCCCTCTTTGCCTCTGCTTTCTTCCTCCTTCACCTCGTTCCCTCTCATTCGCTCTCAGTGTTCACTTCGTTTCCCTCTCCCTCCCCCTCTCACTCTCTCTTCCAATCGTCGCCGGCTCTGATGCGGACGCAATTCAGCGCTTCTGAGGGAAATTCAACAGGCCGCCATTCCCCGGCAGCATTGTCAGGCAAGCGACGCGATGCGGTGGCCGCTAGCGTTTTTCTCGACATTCAATCGAGAAATTGTGTTGAACAGTTTTTATTGTAGGAAGAATGGCAATGTAAAAATCTATCCCCTTCACACTGCGGTTTTTCATGAAAACTGTCTGTCGTTGCCCGGAATTCCAATGAGTCGTAAAAATATTGTTGTTGAATGTTGTGATTCTGTGACTTGCAAGATCATTCATTGTATAAGTTGTGACGGTAAACTGAAATTGAAAGAGATGGTACGAAACTCAGCGTGAATGATAACTCCAGTATTCAACATTATAAAATAGAAAATTTAAGGAGAGAAATTGCCAAATTAAGACAAATAAAGTAATTACTTTTCCTGATATTTGTATACAAATTAACATAGCTTGAATAATCAATTCATTGGCACTGAACTCATTTTTTGATATTGCACATTTCATATCAATGGAAGCAAATATAAATCATACGCTACTTCTGAAGCTTTAAATTTGTACTCAAGGTAGTAAACAAGTCAATAAAATGGCTCTCATGCACATCTACCGTTTTAAAATATTTATAATTTTCAATATTTGGAGTATGTTAGTTATTTTTAAAATTATTCTCTTCCAAACAGTTTTTTAAGTTATTTTGTTAGTACCTATGTTTGATTTTTGTCGTTATGATATTTGTATTTAATAAGTTGACACATAAGCACACTTGTGTGATTTATCTAAATCTATTCATAATTTTCTTCTTAAAACTGTTACTATGCAACTTAGCCATTTTGCAATATGTTCAATAAACGTTCTGAATTGGAAAACTAATTTCCCTCAGACAGAATAACGGTGTTCAACTTTTCAATAATAATAATAATAATAATAATAATAATAATAATAATAAACGAAAAGGTTATAAAAATTGAAAATTTACTTTTCTTTAACATTCTCTCACAAATAAGAGCTTTATCTACGTTCCTCTTTACGTACGTTTGTATTAAAGAGCAATATCTCTACACAAGATTTCCGAATTTCGGAATTCTTACACAAACAGGTCACTGTACTCAATCCCTTCATATCTTCCCAGTTATTCACAAAGGCCACGGGAGCTTGGTGGTAATGCACACGAAGTTAGTTACACGTGAAGTCCATTGGGAAATGGGCTGACCGTTCCTAAGAGGAAACCTCGTCATCAATATTAACCATAGTAATTAGTTTATGCTGTTTGCACGTACGCATGCAAGGAGAGTACTCGGACCATATTCTCGTTCATATGCATTAGTTGCTCTTTTGCCAAGTTGTTAATTTTTAGCATGTTTGTGACAGCTAACAATGCGAGTAAACATGTGACAAATACTCGAAAGAACAGAATTGCTAATTCCATTTTTTAAACAAATTCTTGGAATTTTACAATTACCGTAAAACCGTACTGATATAACATTAGAATCTTTCTTTACCGGGAGTGTGACAGGTTACTGCCTCAGTAATCGAAGCAAATACTGTTATGCAAAACATTTGTTTTTGCCTTTCTGCTTGATAGAAAACCTCCAACATCCGCAATTACATGATCATTGCTTATGCGATAATAGAGTTTAATATATTGTCGTTTTACTGATAGTTGTGGCATTTATTATTTAATGAAGATAAAATATGAGTTCAAGTGATCAAAAATTTGTCTAAAAGATATTCATATTTCTGTGTCTCCTTAAATATCTTAATAAGCTCCGATAAAGCACCTTGGCTCGAATGAAAGGGGAACCCAGATTCATTGATACTGAACATTCATCTCTACGTCACCACTCCAATTAAAGATAGGAATAAAACCTGATTCCAAACCCATACAAAGGAGAGTAATCATCTTCCCTCATTTACTGTTAGCTCAATTTTGATATATTACACTTTGTAATGGCCAACGTCTATATTGGGATCAAAAATGCTTAGTATCATTAAAAATCAATAATGCTTCAAGTTATTCATCTCATCAAAGAGATTAATAAGCCGCAAAGTGTATTAGCATAACTGTACGGAACCAACTGCAAACAAAAATTATAATACTATAACTGTTGCAAGTAAGAGGTAATCTTTCCTATTATTTCTCCATTATGCCGTTGTATACATGCTGCCTATATGCCAATACGAGAGTTCCAGCCCTAATATGCACATCCTACGTTTCTGCTAAATCATCGTAGTCTCATCACGTAACCCTCAAAGGAGTTTTTTAACAACATAGCGAACTACGAGTCATATATCAACGTAAAAAAGTTAATGGTGAATGTTGGAGCAGCAAGCAACTGGTTCTTCCTTGACCTTCGTCACCATTGCTTAACTCTTCCCAAGAAGCATTCAAGAAAAAAAGTTGCATCTTCCGCATTTTTATGTTGTGTTTCTCGGAACTACGGCAAGAATACATCGTATTGTTCGTTAATGAATTGAAGATCACGAATACCGTTAGTGATCAATCCATTTTCTTCTATTTATTAATCTCGCAACGATTCAGTAATGCGCTATTACAACAAAGCTGGAAAAATCGTTAGGTTGTTATTGCGAATCTGGTGGTGCTAAAACAACACTTCTTACTCGCCCGAATTTTCACGCAAAATTACGCGAAAAGTACTAAAATTTTCGAAAATTTGTATTCTACCTTGTTTCAAAGTCTATATTTAAGTAAAAGATTTCATTGAGGTAAAATATATCTATCTTTAATATTTTAATTGCAGGAAGATTTCGAAATTTTTTTAACTTTTGCAATTTTCGAAAAATATGGGTTTTAAACGAACATGAGACATTGTCTTAAACGTCTTTCACACTATCCAACAACAAAATTTAATCAAAAACGATGGAGTCTTCTTTGAAAATGTTTAAAATGTTCCAGGGGCTTCATGTAAAATGACCCGAATATTACAATATCGATTTCAAATTCAAGGAGCCTTAACATCAAACAGATCGATTGGGTAATATCAATTTTGTAGAAAATTGGCTGACAGTTTATCTGCCAGCGTTGTGCACACACAGACAGACAGAGTCGGACAGGCGGACGTTTTGCGTTATTCGATTTTTCGGTATAAAAGACCCACAAAACGTATATTCTAGCTACACCACGTGTTAGAGGATTTTTTTTTTAATTTATCAACTGAATTTGTCCACTTTTTCGTTATAAGAGCTTCGTAATATTTTTTTTCTGCCGAAACTTCGCCATTTTTTTCGCGCAGCATTATATAACTGTCTCTCTACTCCGTAGCGAGAAAGTAAAAATCGAAAGTAAGTTCTATTTTGATTTCGACATATCGTCAGAGATGTCCAACACTTCCGTGGCGACGTGGACGTGACGTAATCCATTACTCTTATTTGGTCTTGTATGACTGCACTCGAATCAGCACTGAGCGATGAAGAAGCACATTTTACTAAAGCATAGAGACATTCGGCAAATAGATCGGGTCGACATGTGTCTTATTTGAAATGAGCGCATCTACTGACCTAATAATAGGATGGTGAAAGTGAGAGAGAATCGAATGAAGCCATCGGGAACTCTGTAATGAGAGAACTGTTCAAATAGCAGAGTGGCATGTCATCATAGAGGAAGGCTACTTCCGGAAGCAAATTTGCACTTGTATCTACGTTGCGATTCGAACAATCACTGAGAACAGACGTGCCCTAGCACATAGAAGACTAGGGATTTTGGCTCTGCAGTGATGTGTGCTTTAATATTTACTTAAAATTTGAATTTTTTAATACAAATCATGATTTTTTTAGTACAAATCATGAATTTTACAGTCGTCAAACTTTGCAAAAATAATCTGGGGAATGGATAGTGTTGTGTAACAAAAAAGTAATGAAATAACAGAAAATATCTAAATTAATAATGTATATTGTTGCATTGCCTCTGGTTAGATAATATGAAGCAGGAAGAATAGCAAGGTCACACGTTGTAAAAGACGCAATTATTGGAAACACTGCACTCATGATAATTGCTGTAACTGTAAATCTTACAAAAGAACTATACTCAGTTTACAATGTAAATCAAAATTCCTCTCGTTTGACAAAAATTATTTTACTTACGCACATTACGTAGCGCTCACATTTTTCTGGTACATTAAAATCTATGTACCTCGTACATTGGCTTTCTTGAAAATGTCGCACTACTCGATTTCGCTATTTGAACATGAATCACGAATGTTAGTTACGGCAAGCATCTTGCTGTACTGGCGTGATTCATGTTGATAAATGAGGGAGTGTTACTGTTTCTGGGCACGTCAATTACGTAGGTCAGTCCTGTAAACGAAATGAATGTTGTATTCTGGGAAGCGCTCATTTCACATTGAAAGGTGAAATCCGGTGCCAATGTACATATCGCCTTGCGGATTTTCCCTTTCTAGATGTATCCCCAGTGAGGTTCCGCTTCAGCCGGGACAAACGCTTAACCGTCTGACTATATTCGCGACATTCACAATAGTATAGTGCGTGTAAGTTTCAGTGCCAGTGCGCGTGGGTGTATAAAATGAAAGGAGGGTACAAGGATGAGGAAGGAAACGTCGCGCTGTCCGCGGCCCGTTTTTTATCCCAACATCCGGTACTCGCCTCGGATTTATCGGACAAACCATGGAAAACTACCGTAAAAAACAGCTGGCCGCTATCACGGTTTGACTATGTTTCAAATGAGGCTGTTCTTCTTAATTTTCAATTTCTAGAGATATTGTTAGTCACGTTTATCTCGTAGTGAGTTGTTCAGACCATAATAGTACGCCTTGGATATTATGGTCAATGTTTGACAGTAATAGAGAAGAATTCTCCTCCAGACAGTGGCTGCATCCGACCCAGCTTCGTAGGTAATGCCGAAACTCCACTACTGTTGGAACTTTAACCCCAGGGACTACCAGTCAACCATGTTGCAACGGTAAGGTTGTACCACTCATCTATCGCAGTCGGTTTAGGTCGATTAAAAGAGGCCAGGAGCCACGTCAAGGCTGTCCATAATAAATTTGTGTGCGTAGTTTGGACAGCCCTACAGTATACAATTTACGCAGCTCTGTTGAGAGCCGTTTCATTACATGTATTGGTACCTCATTTGTTAGAAAGTTACATGGCATTTTAACACCTGGCACCGCATCGGACACCTTTGGAAGCGACGTACAGGGAAGGTCATATTAGAGTACCAGACATGAGAGGTGATCGAGGTCATCATAGAACACCTGACTGTCGTCATATAATTCGCTTTTTCTCAACGTGCTTCCCAGCGATCTTCTCTTTGGGAGCGATTAAATCCACGAGGTCATCACCTTACGCTATTTTTTTAAGTACAAGCTCTTCCAAGGTGGACCAACAACTCCTGTAATATTGTTCTAAACATGTCTAGAGTTTATCACATCCGTAATGCAAATGGTGTAGAATTTAGAAATATTTCACCAAAGAAAATACGTTCTTTCCAACTAATGAATATTCAACACAATACGAGTTGCGTGGAATCTGAATAACTCGTTTCTCTGTGAGGTTCCGATTTGGATATCTCTCGATGACCTCCAAGAAAATTACAGATGACTTTTGGCACACAGACAAACACATACACATTGTGTGTACTTATTTACTGTGTGTGTCTGTGTAGAAAAACGCAGGTTTTCAAGATAGACAACCATTTCTCTTTCGCAATATTTGTTTTTTCATTACACACAATGCATTGTAAATATTCCTTAGAAACAGCCTACAATTTACCGTGAGACTGTAATAGTAATATGTAACTATGTTTTGTTCTTTATATTATTGGCGGAAACATATGGAAAGGCAAGAAAGAGTAAAAATATTTCATAATGTAATTGACAAAGACATGTGATACTTATTTTATCATTAACCGCTTTTGTAAATCTGAGACATAGTCTTAAGTTATTCGGTAGGTAACGATGTATTAAGCCTTACTAATAGTTTGATCTCCCGCAATAGCTTCATAGTGACTCATACTTCTCATAACATTTAAAAGAGGAACAGCCTGTACATCAACGTTAAAGACAAACGTTATGTGCTAGTTCCCGTACTTGTCTGGCGCTACCCCGCAAAATAAAGCCTTACGAGGACCTCTAAACGCAGAGTGACCGTTCTTCAGCTAACGGAGTAATACAGAAAAGCTCCTGACGTAGGTACTTTTAATACTTAACGTGTCTACTCAAAAGATAAGCGAAAATTTTAGTTACGACCTCCACGCCGTCCCATGCTTTCCATGAAGTGTAGGCTTTATGAAGGTGTGTGATGTCACTTCTGTTAGTCAGAGCTATCTGCAGTCTTTGCATGTGTGTGGAACTCGTAAAAGCTTGCAGCGCTGTAGCATAAAAGGATATTTTCCAAGAGACTGCGCGAAACACGCGCGAGAGGGTCATAGGCCGTGAATAAGAGCACCTCAGGAGAAAGTAAAATTCAGCATAGCAGAAATTGTTAAAATGTTTCTATTCGGGCTCAATGATAAGAGGTGTTTGTACGAAAACGCACTAGAACAGAAAAAGTACGTTATTTGAATCAGATTTAAACCGATATGTCAGAGAATGCAAGGCCTTTGATTCTTCCCGCTCCGTCAGCGCTGCTATCTGGTGTTTTCGTGCAGAAATCGCTCCCTCGTTGTTGTCACATACTTCAGTACTACTTTCGCCCATTCTACACACCACGCCACCCGCTTGTCCTGTCCTGCTCGACTCAGGGCAACGCCCAGTAACATTGTAGTCCACGAGAAGTCTAGGTAGTTTAGAAATAGCATTAAAATGAAGCAGCATTAAAATGCTTCAGCGTCATCTAATGGGTAGTTTCAACAAAATGAATACCACAAAAACCTTCTCCATGAAAAAGACTTAGATTGCACTTAGGAAAAACCCTTGTAAAAACACTTAGAACATGAGGATTGACTTAACGGTGTGGGAGTTTATTGATCTCAAACAAACCAACATTCATTTAAATACACATTATAGTTAGTGATACTATCTAATGAAGAGAACATTCTTTAATTATTTATTTTAGGTCGTTTTAAAAACATCTAAGGTCATTAACGACCATGATTGATTTACCCAGAGAAATATTTTATAAATTATAATGAGCAGAAACATTAAGTACAATAATTTTTTTCAATAATTCAGATCATATTATCAAGATCAGCAACATTAAGATAATTTACTTGCAACCTTTAATTGAATTAAATATTTGATAAATTTCGTTTTTGATGACAAAAGATTTTCTTTTATTTAGGAGGCTTAAACATTTAAGATAATGTGAGATGTTGATAGCATTTCTCTACATTTTGGACAGATGGCTGAGTCGTTTTTTACTAGATGGGAATGGGCGAGGAAATAATGGCTAATTCTGTATCTTGAAATAATAATTTTCTTTTTCTTAATGTGTGTTTGAGGTATTTGAGTCTATTACAGATTTTCGTACAACATTGAGTTTGGTTGTGGAAGCTTTCCGCTGGTGATCTCACTTAATAATAGACTTTATAAGTTCTTATAATATAATTTAAAGAACGTGTATATGCTGGTCAATATTCAATAATTCCATTTTTAGCAGTTACGTCATCTTTTTCATTTCTAGTGATTCACTTATGGGAAGGGAGTCATGACAGTACAATATTAAAGCCTGTTATTTCTTTGATGAAACAAGATTTTGGATGTTTTGAATGATTGGATGGATGGATGGATGGATGTTTGGAAAATCTATTTTGAATAGCTCTGAGTATTTACATGGAGTCAGAAAAAAATGGGAGTTGTCTGGGTGTTGGGTGGGCGTTGTCTAGAATGTGGGTGCTGTATTCAATGGCTTTCAAGAGAGCCCAGACCTCGCAGGAAAAATAGAGAAGAAATCTGGAGGACTGCATGATATAATGTTTGAGGATGTTCTGCAGAACGTCCAGATTTTACGTCGCGGTTTGATCCATCTGTAAACCGTTTTGTGATATTTTTTCGTATTTCTCATTAATGGAAATTTTAAAGAATGTGATGTAAATATTGGAATTGAATATTGGTTTAATTCCTGTTCTATGTTTGGAGTGAAGAGTTCCCGTGGATTAATCGGATGAAGATGTCTTGGGAGGAGTGATAGTTTTTCAATATCAAACTCTTTTTCAGGCAAGAAGTCTACATTTTGCTAGAGGAAAACATTATTTCTTCTACTAAAGAATATTATCACTGTCCATAAAATTAAAGATAATCGACCTTAATTTTCATATTGTATGTAAAGTACCATTTAGAATGTATCAACTCAAGAAATTATTCACACAGTTTTTGAAACTTTAAAATTAATGGCAGGAAACGGTGTGGATTTTACATTTGCATAATAATAATAATAATAATAATAATAATAATAATAATAATAATAACAGATTTTAGGCGTTGTTTTCTCTTACATTTTTATTTTCTCAGAAAGACTTTTCGGTCACATTGTGGCCATCTTCAGTGCCATTTTGAGGCGGCTGGGGGACCTGCGTTCAGACAAGACAGCCTGTCTGGCTATCGTATCTGCGGGTCTCCATTCATGTCAAAAATACACCAAAGAATTGTGGCAACAGGTGTAAGTTTCAACCTTCTCCTTCGAGAGGAACCACGTTAACCTTATTGATAATATCTTCAAAAAAACTTAACAGAAGGCTTCAATTCTAACGTCTGTTTCTCATATTTGGTCGAGTACAATGTAACTATTCAAGCAGAATAGCTGCTCAAGATAAATCGCCTCCTACCACATTCGACCCGAATGCACATTGCCCACGAAGAGACAAATTGAGCATTAAAAGAGCAATAAATTGTTTCCGTATGTCAAAGAGGAACTACAATTTTCCACCCTGCAATACAATTTGAAGTTTCCGCTCCATTAACTTTGCCAGGAGAAGTGGGGGCGGCAACCCTCCGTGGCTTTCTGCGAAATGCAAGGTCGAAAGCAAGGGCGTCATACTGGGCCGTAATAAATAAGTGAACTCAGACTGACTTACAAGAGAGATAGGGACTTGCAAATTATTCGTAAATCAAATATTCGTAAGTCGAAAACAATGTCAAGTCGAACTCTACGGCTCACGCCCAGCACAAGACAAGTAAGTTTACATATAACTATACAAATATATTCCATAGAATGATAAAAGTATTACTTTTAATGACCACAATATATAGTACAGTTTACTCTTTTCACTATTTGGAAGGAACGCGAGTCGTTTGACGATCTTTCTCGAGTATCATCAACTCTATCGTCTTATTCACCATCATGAATTATATTTTGGTAAAAGTGAATCTTGGTTAATTGTGAGTGATTTCTCTTCTCACTCTTTTCTACAACAACCTTTGATGCGTTGTCAAATAGACCTTCGATTTGATTTTTATTTTATTAAAGACATCTTGACATCTCAATGTAGTAATGTCATTAATTTAATTATTTTAAATTGTATTAATTAAATTTTAAATAATATTCAAATTAATGATAATGATATCAATTTTATCGATTTTTCTAAAACTTTTGCTACTACTTTTTCTAAAGCTGATGCTAACTACTGTTCAACTATGACATTGAACGGAGAGCCTTCTAGGTGCCCCAGGTGGCACTGGCTAAGCACAAACCCAATCCGACTTCAAAAGTGCAGTGCACGAGTTAAGTTAGAATTCAATTATTAAAGAAATATCATCAAAGTTCAGTATATGTTTTTACTTATCAGCTTAAAAACTGATACAGTCACCATAGCGAACTTCAGCTTTCTGATTTTCTTCTGAGTTTTAGACCAGGCAGGTCATGTGCGGTTTACTGTCGCCACCCTCCGGATTGTCTCAGCACAGTAATATACACCATCCAAAGAAACTAAATACATAGAATGAAACATTTAATAGAATGATGACCAGATTTTATTATAAATTTGTTAATTTGATCACATAGGATGATTTCTTGCTCAGTGTTTTCAATATATAATTATTTGCGAGACTAGTTAGAGATATAGAAATATTAGTAGTTGTAAAAAAAGTCGATGAGATAGTTTTTTGTCTCGAATCGAAAGCTTTCTTAATTCACAAACTTTAACGTCGAACGATTTAAAACGATGATCACAAACTGAAGCTATATAATTCATTCTGAAGCTGTCACATATGTATTGCTAAACCCCTTATCCCTTAGCGATCGCTCTTTGAAAATTTAAACGCACTGTTTTGCGATGCGTGGAAGAACTTCGTTCTGTAGCTCGGGTTCCAACACAAACAACCAATTTCACTTTTGCAAAACGATTCCAAGTAATACACTTGAGATAGTCGTTACGTAAGTATTAAAATATGAATAAAAATATACCATAGTATATTATTCATAAAATATTCTACAACTAAACCACTATATTCAATACATTTAATCTTTTTATCTTCTATGTAACTTTGTTGTGTATTGCTGCCTTGTTCGTATGTTCAATTTGGTATTAAAAATAAATACACTGTTTATCCAAACGTTTTGATATGGTAAACTATTTCAAGCCCTTTTTTCCTTGCGAATTCTTAAGCGTGTAATGGAAAAAAATACACATTTTTCTTAATATTTCCAAACAGTTAATAAAATGTTATGACATGATATTAAGAAAACATTTCATATAACGCAATGGTTTAATTTTTGTTTCCAAATAATCGATATTTTTAATTTTGCGTTCGATTAAAAAAACTACATTTTTATTTTTTCTGGTCCCAAATATCTTGATAGAAATAAGGCTTTCCGAATATCTTAAAGAATTGAACTCCTTTACCATTACATTGAGATGTCACCAATTTAAGAGATTATATCTGTAATATTTATTAATTAAATAGATAGGAACACGTAGGTTGTCGTATATAACGTGTATAATAGAAGTATTAAATCAATAAAATTATGATCGATAAACTAAAGATTTGTTCTATACATTTTGAATTCATATTTTTTCTTCCACGAAAAAAGTGATATATACTGTAATGCACCACACAATTCAATATTTACTTAAAGCACTTCAGTTTTTAGCTGTTCGCAAAATACAATTTAATAAAAATATTAAAAACACGATTTTTTTTAGATTAATATAGTTTGATGCCTAAAATTAATTTATTTATTTCAAATCGGGAATCGGCATTAGGTGATGCAATCATTAACCGGTATCTTCTTTGTAAGAAGGGAGCTATCCTGAGGGCTGAACAAAATTCGTTTATTACATTGTTCGGAGGGAGGGGGATTTCTCAATGTTCCGCTTCAGTGCATCCGGCGCGGAAGTAGGTCGCTCAGATCAACATCGCTGCAACCCATTCCCATAGAAACAAGAGTGGATTAATACGTCAGCAGGCCAAGCACGTCCCGCAACATAGAGACAGCTAAAGGTCCATTCATAATGCATAACGCAGAGACATAAACATTAACATAAGTGATAGGCTGAAGTATTCACAATGTCTAACTTAAACGTAAGGAAAATTAGAGTTTCTATTGGCTGAGAGACATTCTGGTTTACTATTGGTTGGATGTGAGAATCGATTTCGAGGTATCGACTGTGTCCATGACCCATGTGTCGTTAATTCGTCTGTTGACTTCGATACTCGATTTTGAGTTCACGTACTGTGATTAGTTCATTTCTTATGTCTTACATAAGCATACGCACAAAAGCTTGAAGCTTGCAAGCTTTTAAGTTAACATCTTACGCTATGCTTCTGCGAACGCATCCTTCGTACGCCTTCCTTCTAAAAGTAAAGCCCCTTCTAAAAGTAAAGCCGGCTGTCCCATGTTGGTAGATTTACTTGCATGTAAAAGATCCTCAAGCCTAAATGACGCCTCTGAGCTAAATTCAAAATCACCTGTTTCTCGCCCAAGAAATACCTCATTTCTCTGCTAGATGAAAGGAGCGTAGCGAAATTTGCGTGGTCAGACGGAAGAGCGGGCCTGATGGCCCGAGTCTCGCCACGTAAAATAAGGCAAATTCAATTCAAATCAAAAAACGCATAGTGAATAAGTCTGCTTATTGACGTAGTCCTAACTTTTATGTTAACGCCATGCTTATGTTTATGTTTGCATTATGAATGGGCCTTAAACATTTGCTAACTCGTATTTGGGAATAGATCACAGTTGCGACGGCCCATGAGCAGCAACCGTTACAGCTGCAGCATCGTTGACCGAACGGCCCTTCGATTCGAATCCCGACGGTGGCAGATTTTCGATGGGCCGAATTCAGCCGCTCTCTGAGGAAGAATTCTAGTGGAAGGTTGCTCTGATGGATGGTTTTCAGTAGTTTCTCCGATCATTTCCACGCGAATATAGCAGCAATACACTAATCGGGCCAAAGATCGCAATAGACTTTTTCTTCTTCATCCGTGTCTCTTTGTCTTCCCTTACACATACATACACGCATTACACTATCATACAACTGGAGATCAAGTGGAGAGTTCAGTATTAGAGCTTGACTGCGGTGGTGTTCTAGTCGGGGACGTACATAGAGGGGGAGAAACCCCGCAAACCGATGTGAAGGTCGATGACGAATCCCACTTTGCAGCAGGGGAGCCACTCTACGGACAACATACACTACACTTACGGGAATAATATTGATGCTTGGATGGTGAGGCTCCCGGAAACACTTTCTCAATCACCTATCTCAATCACCTCATGAATTAAAAGTAGTTACTTTCAAAACGAGTTCAGAACGTGAGTCTTTGGCGTACAAATGAAACGTTGACGGACGAGGTAATGTCAGAGCCGAAACTGGCATTTTGAAACGAGTACATCAGTAAGACGCTTTCGTACGAGTTGCGTGCATTACTTGTTAGTACAAATTCATGTAAACTTACAAATACTGTAGGTCATTTGCAATATGCCAGGCGGTAGGCATATTGATTCATGTAGCCCTTGTTTTGTTTACTTTACAGCACTCAGTTGTTTTATAAGGTCAACACTTCTTTGCGATACCGACGCGGCAAAATAGACTTCCGTGTTCTGCAAAGTAACACTTTCCAATCAATATACAGTGAAGGTAAGAACTAGTTTCCATGCAAGCAGGCTGAAAATAATATTTATATTTTAAATTACAACAGATACAAATGGACAAAGAGGATTATTTTTGAACAGTATTTAATTTGTATTTCACGTCTAACCGCGGCAGCTGGCACGCATTTCGCCACTACTATGAGAAATCCTATACCAAATTAATCTAATTGTATAATGTTAATTGCTACATAAATATATCATCTAGATAATAAATATATGTAAATCATTCTTCACGCAAATAACAAAGCAAGAATAAAAGTTTATTTCTCAAAAATCAATACCTGGATCAACCCAATTATATTATCATATAACGTATTCAATAACACATTTCAAGAAATAAAACCAATCTTAATTCAATTTCTCAATTATTGTGCGGTCCAAAGAATCTTAGGGGCATGCCTCCAACAAATGTTTAAGCACGAATAACCAGCCAAATCATTCGATACTTCAATCACCTCCCTGACAACAAACACTTTACTTCTCACAAATCAATCCCTGGAGCCGCTCAGTTTAGTTATAGTTATGTCCTTATCCAGTGGGTGCTAAACACACAATGTTCTACACGGAACCGTCTATTTGGGCCCACCGTGGGGCCTCCCTAATGGAGAGCGCGAGTAGGGCAGGGCGGAGCGGGGTGGGGC
>BOPP01000063.1:4811809-4836728 GCA_017312745.1 Gryllus bimaculatus
CGGCTGCGGCGGCGCCGCGGTCGCCGGGCGCTGGGCGCGGGCTGCCAGTATTTCCGGTGACGCGGCCATTGTCGTCGCCTCCCCTGCGCGCGCCACGCCCCGCAGCTTCCGGCGCGGGCCGCTCTCTCCGCCGCCGCCGCCACTGCAGGTATTGACCTGGTATCGGAAAGTAGCCGAGCGGCCGCTGGCGACGGCGGTGGTGACGCCGGTAGGAAAACGAGGAGGATGGCAACGGCGGGAGTGAGGCTCGCGGTGGCGATGGTGGCTACTTTATGGAAAAATCAGGGAATTTTATTGATCTGGAAAAGTCAGAAAAATTGAGGAATTTGTGGAAGATTCGTTAGAAATCCGGGAAAATGTTGAGGTGCTTATAAAATTAGATATTATTGCTAAAAACTTGCGCAGTATTGTTTTTTTGCTCAATTTCTATTTGTTCTGTTAAAAATTGAACATTCTCACCGACAAATCAGAGAGCTGACAAATTAGTTCCAGGTTTGCAATTATACTTTCTTTAAATAGGGTGAAATACTCTACATATCTTATCAGTGAAAAATGTAAAACCAATCTGAAAAACAGGAACAAGATCGGGAAATTTGTTTCAGGAAATGAAGGGCCACTCCGGATGGTGATCAGTAATATAAAAATTAAGGAGATTCTCGTACAATCAGGGGAATGTGCAAAATCAGTTTATGAAACTTCATTCATGAACGGTTGTTGTCGGTGTGGGAATTGATGTCGAGCAGTAAGATGTAGATATCAGTAAAAGAACAAAAAAAAGCTAAAATTTAGTAAGCGAGAAGGCGGGTACGATGGTCATGAAACGATGGCGAGGAGGTGGGATCGATGCATATATTTGCATTAACCTTGCATGCATGAAGATTATTGCGTTCACGTTATGTAGGGTAAGGTCCTTCGTGACTGATTTTCCACCGAATGCTGGAACACGATATAGAGTCACGTGATACGATATAAATAAGAAAGCAATATATATTCCAAATCTATAAGCGACTTCTCCAAAAATCTTCACGAAGAATCAATTCTGCAGTACTGCTTCGGGAAGCTTCAGCACAGATATCAACAATTACCCACAACCACATGCGGTAATTCTCCAATCAACGAGAAGGCCATAAAAATGACAAAACCGTATTTTCTGGGTAATTACGCCAGGATGCAAACATTGATTTCGGGTAGAACATTCCGCAACGATGCCACCGCCATCTGATCCAGCCGCAGAGGCACAAAATATTCTCATAACAGGCAATGCTGACCCGATGAGCGCCCTTTCCTAAAAATGTGACTAGTGCTCCATCTCTGATGTCGGTGCAACGCTCTGATTCCCAACAGAATATTTCCCAACAAAGCAGCAACGATGGACAAATCGCTCATAATATAATTAATTAATAATAATTAATAATAATAATAATTTTATTTCCAAAAGAATTACATTGACAGTGTACAAAAACCATCACCATAAAAAACAATAAAAAAGAATACCAATTTTGTTTGACTACTTTACATACATTATACATCCTGTTTAACCTTTCGGTATAAATTCTGGTCTTATCAGGTGTAAATTTTAAATTTAAATATTTAAATATTAATATATTTATTACATTTATTTTATCTTATTCAGTACACTTTAAATAATAATAATAATAATAATAATAATAATAATAATAATAATAATAATAATAATAATAATAATCTGAGGTACCCAACCGACAGTCCCAGCTCAAGAACTTGAGAAGCGGCCTTGCGCATTTATCGTATGGCTTTAATTGCGAGGAGACGACTTAATAATCTTAGTTCCTTGGCTAGTTTCTCAACGCGTCGATCGCAGGGGCTCTCGACGTGGATGTGCGTTGAGATGCGGTGATAGTAATGACAACGATTAATGATGATGATGAAAAGGAGAAGGAGGAATAGGAGGAGAATTATGATTACATGGCATGAGAGGTAATATGGGAACAGCGCGTGGAGGTGAAGTAGGCGGTGCAATCGGAAGCGCAGGAAAATGGGAGAATCACGAGGAAAATCCAACTTCGTCCATCACAAACTCAATTATTGTGATTTTCTATATTTTGACGCGGGTATCCACGGAGAGAGAAATCGCGTGTGCACTACGAATCGACGATACAAATTCCTCATTAATTGTCAAGATCAAAGATGCAGCGTGAAAAGAGACACGGCAAATACAGTCCCCTGAAGATAGATATAAATGAAATACAAATATAAAATGGCCTCCCACCCACCTACTGCGGTGTTTCATGGCTAGCGTACTTGCTTTCCAAGCCGTGACTTCGGTTTTGATTCCCGAAAGAGCAAAATTAACTGTCGCTTTTCACTGACATGTTCATTCAGGCACTGGATCAGTCTCCGTGGAATGGAGAAATCAAACAATAAGTTGGGAGTCTCAGAGGACACACATGTTGATTCGTCTTCTACGGTTTAATTCACCATAAGAAAATTCTCTCTGCGCATCGCAACAGAAATCCAAGTGAAAGCCTTGGTGGGTGCAAGTGGGCGAATAGCATATCACTCAACCTATGAGGTAGACATTTTTTTCTGGTAAAGAAACGTTTCTGTATGTTGTGATTCGTTATGATCCTTGGTTATACTGAGATTTTCTTTTACTTTTACTTTTTTAAATAAAATGAGTATTATTACTCACATGATACTTCTGCCTACGTGTTTGATTTTGTCAAGCAACGTTCCTGCCAGCTGTCTGCAGAACCACCCGCACTCAACTCACGATTTCTGCCTAAATGAGGGTTCGAAATCCCAAATGCGAATTAACACATAAGTAGACAAGCATGTGGATAAGAGCTCCAATAACTTTGTGAACAATAATGTATAAGTAGTTGTTCATATATATTTAAAAATAATTGTAAACTGTATTATTACCGGTTCACAAATATAATGAATTGAATTCAAATTTGATGAAAAACAGTATAAAATTGTAGTATAACTTGATGTATAGAATTAATATTGGTTTTATTATTTAAATATTAAATTTTAAAATTAAAATGATCTCGATTAATTTTCATTTTTATTTTGATTATACATGTTTAATATTGCATTGTTAATTGCGGGAGCACAGATTGGTGATGCTCAGGACCCCTGTAGATATTAATCCGCCCATGAAAGCGCCCGTTCTGTAACCAGGCCGGAAGGCAGCCGTTTAGGTCTGGCGATGCGGGCCGCGCCGCTCCGTGGCAGCGGCAGCGGAGGCGATCGAAGTCGCGTGCCGACCCCGACGTCTTCATTAATCGGAGCGGGCGGGGCGGGCGGAGCGGGCGGTGCGGGCGAGGCCGGCACGGGGACCGCCCGCAGACCGGAAGATGGAGGCCGGCGCTCTTTCTTCTTTGATCGCAGGAGGCTAAATAGCTCCCGCGCTCGGCACATAAAGGCGGCTGGAGAGGTGCGGTTTCTCAGGAGCTTTACCCTCCCCCGCCCCGACCAGTTATTGAGAGAGTTCAAGCGTTGCCTGTTTGATAGATGCTTTCTCTGACCAAGCTGGTGTTTAACTTAGTGTGTCTCAAGGGAACGTTTTCGAGCGTCAGAATTACACTGCTAAAATTTAGAATACGAAGTAAGTTGGAATGGATTGAATAAGTTATTCTTCTTAGCACCCTCCCCTCATAGTAAGTTCGTGCGATGAAAATGTTTTCAAGCTTCTGACTGTTCCTCGGGTGGATAAAAATTGAGATGCAGGCTCATATGTCGTCTCGACGCCAATTATTTGAATGAACTGTAACGAAAAGTATCATTGAGAATGGTGGTTCGAGAGAAGAAACCGTGGTCGTAGTTCTTTACTTACAATTTTTTTACACTATGTAAATTAATTCAAATATAAAATTCAAATATGATGGTTTTCTATCTGCTCAGTATATGCTTTCCATATTGATGAATGTAAGGCCGCCTTTGTTCCAATTATTGGCATCAAAAATATTTTTTACAGTTTAGAACGTACTCGTACTTCATAAGTAATGTTCAAATAAATCAAAATCGATAAAATTATAGATAAATGCCGCTACGGAATGTTGATATCTGTGTACTAATTCATTTCGTAGCATAATTCGAATATTCTTATCGCTTCCAGGACACTTTGCCCACTTTATATGGTCCACAGATATTTCGTCCACTTCCTTTGGTCTATAAATAATTCGTATATATCGTCGGACTATATATATTGTCCATTAACTCATATCCACAAGTATTGTTTCCATTACCTTTCGTCTACACTTTTTTGTCCTTTTTCTTTGAAGTTCACAGAATTGTATGTCCACAATTAGTCCCATTAGAAAATCGTATATTATTAATCAACGTCAATGAAAATATTGTATACCTATATCAAGAATATGCCGAAAATAATAATATAGATTTATGTTTGCGTCGCATTTGCTACAGAATGAAATTGTATAATACTGAAGAGAGCGATGGAGAAGTATCAAATATGTAATTATATAATATTGTAACTCAAGTAAACTATGTATTTATTTTACAATGGGCTATAATTACTGTGGACTAAACATTTATAAAATGGACACAATGTTAGTAGACATTTCAATGTGATGGACGCCAATGCTCAGTGGACCATTCTTGTAAGTGGACATGAAAAAGTTGACGAAATGTTTATGAACATCCCATGATCCTGGACTGAAATTCGAAGTGGACAAAAATGCAAAGTGAACGTAAATAATATGGACGAAATGTTTCTTGACAATGTGTTTGGGAATCATTCTTATCAGTTCATTTCAGTATCTTCGATTAAATATTAATTTCTCCAGCTAGATATTTGCTAACTTTTAATATTTATATCCACTGTGAAAATTTTATTCGAAATACAATGCGAAAACATAAATAGTTGATTTACAAAATCAACTAGTTGTGCCACAAAAGTACCTATTTTCTCGAATTATTTGTAATGGTGAAGTAATAATAAAATACTTCTTGAACCCATAAGAGAGGTTTTACCCGTAAAATGTTTGTTACACGATTTGAATAGAGGTTCAGTACTGATTTAAACAAACCATTAGATCAACTGCATGAGACGGCACAATAACCTAAACTCCACTCTTTATAGAAAACGTTTAACATAAAAATTTAGATGTTTTAATGAAAATAGGAGGAATTCATTTAAAAAATATAAAAATACCTCTTTTTTAGTGACATGAACATAGAAACGAGTTTGTATGTTTGGATAAACCACCGTTTTTCAGAACAGCATTACATAACTTCATCTATACTACGTGGTAGTATGCAAGAAAGTAAAGATCAGCTATAAATCACAATATATGGTCCTGCACTTGTCTCGTTTTGCACTGCACAATGTTACTATAATTAAATAAAAAGAATGATTTTTTTATGATTTACAGGAGACAGACGGCAACGACGAACCAATGCCAGTTTATGCGGAATTTCGAAAGCAACCGAAGAAGAAATCACGCAGTTGGGTACGAAATTAGTTTTCCGCTATTTTGCCATTCCGCACCAACTGCTTTCGTCTGTAATTAGTTATCCTTAACCTCGCTTTACAATCGTTGCACTATGTTAATTTCGCAAATTTCCCTGTTCTCATTAAAAAAGGTTTGCTGTATTGTATTGCTTTGGGATTTGGTATCGCCTGTTGTCCTCTACAGTTAATCATCTGAAGACTAGAGAAATTCCTTCGGCATTAGTCGAACTTTTCTTTCGGTAAGTAAACGGATCGACAAAGATGAGACAACGAGCTACAGGAGTTACAACGGCACTTGCTTTCTGTCTTTTATAATTTTCGAAAACTCACGGACTTCAAGTAAATGGAATCTTCGCTGATTTTCAAGCGAACTATATTCTATTAGAAGATAAAATTAAACAAAAGGTGGGCCTTTTTTTGAGAAAATAGGCAGAGGTTACAGATTCAATTTACATTTTCGAAAATTACGAACGTTTGAAATGTTTCGTAAAAAAAATCTGCATCTTCTTAAAATTGAAGAAAAATATTTTTTCCTTTAGTGATATTTATTTTTCGAAGGCATCTTTAAATAATGTCATGTATAGTTTTCCAAAATACGAGTATTTTTCACGCAATGTTGAATGATATGTAGTCAATTTTTAATCAATTATTTTCTTAAAAACGGCTCCAGATTTTTCTTTACATTTTTTCTCGAATAATGCAAAATATATTTACAAAAATGACACAGGTTCTATTTTAGGTGAGCTCTATTTTCGAAAATTGCGGAATAATTAACGATCCTCAACTGCAATATTGATAAATAATTTTTTCCTTAACGAAATCTGTTTTCAAAAGTTACATACATACCATGTACAATTTTGTAAAAAAATAGTAGCTTTCCCGTTGACACACACAGTCGTCACAACTATTAAGAAATTTAGAAGTATTTCGTAAGTTCAAAGGCAGTTTAGTCCACGGAAGCATTCATACAGGAGTAGGGAATCCAGTATGCCGGTCGCGGAACCAGAGTCACCTTCCTCCCTTGGGATTTAACACGGTTGTGAGTGCGCATCGGGGCCGCCCAAGGCAAAATTAACTCAGGTCACGTAATTAGACCCTTCTTAGCTGGGCCGCGATTTACAGAAGGAACTTGGGAGCAGCGCTGTATTAAGCAACGAGGAAACGGTCTTCATTTCCTCTTTCAATAAGTTATTTCCCTCTCACTAAATGTGTAATAACCCTTCTAATAAAGATTAAGTTGATGTAATTTTTACAGCCTAACGTAAATGTAGCGTGATTTACGCATAACTGTTTCTGTTTCCTTTCAACTATAGTTTAGAGAATGCTGAAACAGAATTTCACAAAAGGCTAACTTTAAAAAAAATCAGAAAAATGATTTTATTTTTCTACGAAAGTGGATTTTATTTATTCCACAGAACATTCGTCAAATACTTCTCCGCTCTCCGCTTCACGCTTATAATAATTAATTACTCTTAGCATACTTTCGAAAATTATTGTTTTTTATGGATTCTATAGTTCATGATCCTTCATTTTCTTACCTTTACTCAATATTGGTTATTTAACATTGTTTATTCCATATTAGAATTTTAAACTTTTAAAGTATATCCCGAGCAAGACATTTTAATGTAATTAATGGCCTACAGCTGCAAAAATAGTGCAGTACAACAGTTATTTACATACCGAGAACATAAAAAAAACATTGCTGTTTCACTCAATACATTAATAGCAATATTTAAAGGCAGGCGACCTCTTCCTTGGAGTCTTGCTGCCCCATGAAATAAAATTCACTCATTACGCGCAGAATGAGAATAAGCGCAATCAAATATTTACATTTTTCGGTCAAATTGACGCTTTTTTATTGTTCTGGTTTTTTCCCGAGTTCCTGTTTATCTAACAAAACAATAGACACCTCTCACTCAACAATAGACGTGCGGTGTGAGCCTTGAAGAATGCATAATATAAACGTGAAAGCGCGGGGTTAGGTTATTGAGCTACAGAAAGTGAAGCTATGATATTTGGTGTGTATATTTTATGTTTTTACATCATGGCCTCTTGGTTCAGAACCTAGTAATCTGTTCGTTTAACACAGTGGAGAAGGAATTTTCAGTTTATTATTGTAACGTCGGCGCCTAAACGAGAATAGAGGGACGGGGGTGCTGCTGAGCTAAAAGAGCGAAAACGTTTTGCTCATTACGTTCTTCGGTCATCCACATTACAATGTTGTTTTTTTTGACAAACACATTAGAACAAAATATATTATAGACAATTCGTAAAACCACCTGGCCATCCCCATCGAGTCAACTGATACCCGCAAGTTAACGTCCCCCAGAAAATCGGGAGCCACTATTATGAAACGTACCAGAATATCGTGCTCTCAGCCGTTTCTTTCACGAAGCCGCAGATAACAGTTGGCGCCTACTCCCCGTATGGAGGGGGGGGGGGCAGGCAGGAGTCGACGCGAGCGCTGGTGGGCGGTGAGAGCAGGGACTGCTTACGCAGCGCCGGGTCTTCCGTCGCCCACAATAAAATGCCGATAAGCCCTTCCGCCTCGCTCGCCCCGCCCCCGCGACGTATCAGCGCCCGCCCACCCGGCTCCTAATGGGGGCGCGCGCCCCAATCGATTGATTTATATCCGATATATCGGAGGCCATCTCGCCACGTGGCCCCAGGAGCGCGAAATATCGTCGCAGAGGGAGCGGGCCAGTGGCCCCTCTGGGAGGGCGGGGTCAAAGGGCGGTGGCCACCGCCCAAGGGGATGGGCCACCGCCCACGGTATATGCCGTTCGAATGCTCCCTGGGAACCTATTTTAGATTAGAAGGGAAATCACGGGATGTTCCGATGTCTACAATATTGGCTCCAACGACCTCCTTCATCGGTTAGGTGGGAGTTTTGTATTATTTCCTGTCGGGTATAAAGGGAGGGGTGGTGAACGAAAATCGTTCCAATTCTGTCAATACGTTTTGTGGAATTTCTAAGAAATTTTCTTGGTGAGACTCTTTCTGGGAAAAGGAGAAACAGGACTATGTTATATTTCACCATTTTTAGCTTTTTATCACATACACTAAAATATTAAAAAAGAAAGATATCTCGATTTTAAATATCGTTGATCAGCCTCTCTTTTTGTGCACTTCCTGAAAATTCTCAAAATGCTTCTTTTATTTCTTTACGAGAATTAAAAGCGAACAGGGGTCAAACGAAATCTTATCGGAGATCACACTGGTTTGCTGCCCGAGGGTTTTAATTCTCGTCATCAACAAATGCAATCCCCTGTATTATTGGGCCTTTTCTGATAAAACCGATCGCGCTCGGATTAGAAATCAGAATGTTTACGCGCTGTCTGCACAAAATTATTTAAGGGAAGTAAGGTATTCTGGGAGTCCCGTGAAAATCTAAAAGTAGCTCGTAAAATTTATTATTATTATTATTATTATTATTATTATTATTATTATTATTATTATTATTATTATTATTAATATTATTATTATTATTATTAAAATAATACATTTTGTCTTGGGTCGTTAATTGTTACAACATACAAACCAGATCTAGCAGCAAATGAGTAAGGGAAAATATATTATGGGAGAGTATTATACAAGCGTTCACACATCCAAATAGTTGTAAGAATATCAGAATAAAAACTTTCCCAAAACTAACCAGAGTTGGTTATTTTTCGAAGATGATTTTATTTCCCTACAACTTAGTATTTTACGGTTTATACATATTGTTCGCTGCAAAAACAGTGTTTTCCAAACCCAAGAGAACTATAGTTACCCAACTAGAATATTTAATGTCATCATTTTTTTCTAAAACGAGTGAGAGCAGCATCCGAATCCAATTCGAATTATCTAAATGACTCGGCTACCCGCGAGAATAGATATCCGATTTTGTTAGCACCCGCGCGCGGTGCGGACAGCCGCGGCTCCAGAGAATTCCATCGGCGGCGAGGAGCGACTCCTTGGGGAGACCGTGGGCGAGGGGGTGGGGACGAGGCGACAGAAGCCGCACTGTGGGGCCGGCGGTTGAACCGCGCACGATGTAACTGTGGTCGGCGGCGCGGCGCACGGCGCTAATGGCCGGGCGGCAGGGGACAGTTGAAGTGAGAAGGGCATCAATTCGAGGCTGCGAGACCCATTAAGAGAATACGAAATTATGCAGTTATAATAATGTGAAATGCAATGAACCGGGAGCGTTGGCGTATTTAGTGACCGCGTATGAAGCTTCGTGAATGCGCAGGCCCTAGGTTCGATAATCGACGATGGCGATTTTCAACGCCTGCTAAGTGGCTGTACCGAGATCGGTGCTGCCTGCCTGATACTTCCAACAAGAAACATGTGAAAGAGAACTTTGGGTACAATGGATCACGAGCTGATCCTCCCAAACAGGGGATCTTCCGTTGCTGTTTCTTTCTTCTCCTATGATTCGGAAAGACCCCAGCAGGGAACGTACATAGGAGGAAAAGAGAAGAAATGCGAAACGAAGAAGATTGAGAAAAATGCAAAGGCATTAAAATTATTGGCCTCGTTGAAGTTGAAGGTCATTCCTGCTCATAGTCTGCTAAGAATAAGTATGCTTCTTTCTCACGATTTGTTTGCAGAGTCTATTTCCTCAAGCAGAAGACAAATTTTGATGAAACCGGATACTGGCCTTTCGAAGAAGAGGTCTCCAGGATTTTATTGTAATGAAAATGTAAATGAAGTCCCCCAAACAGATGATTTTTGAGCAAAATGAGGAACGACTCGACTGACTTCCGTGGTCAAGGAAATGAGGTGCAGAAATGAAGTTTGTGTTCAAATAAGATGGGGACCAACAGGTGTGAGCGGTAGCAATAAGAGCTGAAACTAACACATTTTGTTCCAGATGCTTAATTACATATTAATTTCCTTTTTGTTTCCGGTCTAAAATAAAATCGTTGGGCAAATTCATCTTTAATATCATTCTACGATGTACTGGGTACCCGGTACCAAATTGTAGAAAATTTTAAATCCCACCACGAAATGCATTCGTCATTATAATATTTCAATTGTAATCTTAATTCTATTCTTTTTTCTTAGTATCATATCATCTTATAAATAGATGTGTTTGCCGTTCCTCAAGAAGTAAAGGAGTACAGCTAAATCCTTCAATCCTTTTTAGGAAAGGTGTAAGGCTCGGATTTTTTAATATAAATCAACGTGTGATTCACAAAAATAAGCAGAGAAGAAGGCGAAGGCTTGCTTGTTTATCGCTTTGGAGGGGTGCACTGAACCATTGATTTACAATTACGTACAAATATATGCTTTTTCCATTGATGTACGCTTTTCTCACAGCTTTGTAAAACGCTTGAATTGAGCTGCTTTTGTCTGCTGAGAAACGCAATCACGGTGGCCGCGAGCAAGGAAGGAAGATTGAAGGTATCTGCTTTAAGGAGCCAACGCGACCTGTGCGCTGACGCCCCCTCTCTTTGGCGCAGGTGTCGGAGTCCAGCTCCGTGCGAGATTTCCCCAGCAGCCGGCGGGAGAGCCACCCTGAAGCCACGGTCGTGTAAGTAGCCACGGCGGCGCCTGCCTCGCTCGCCCCGCTCAGCCCGGCTCAACCCGACCCTGCAACGCCTTTTCCCGTCCCCAAACGTCCACTCCACTTCGACACGCCCCCCTCCACACCTCCGACCCGCCACAACCCCGCACATCCCTGCCACGTACCCTGTGCAACCGGCCCAAACTCCCGCCCGCGTCCGCCGCTACACCGTCATACTCACACACAATCAGCCTCTTTCATTCCAGCCCAGCACGCCTTTTCCAGCATCTCGTTCCGACACACCCTCTGCCCATCACGCCACATCAGACTCCACCACACGCCCGCCACTCCACCCAAACCCTCCAGGCCCCCAAGCACCCCGGCACTCTATCGTCACACCGTCTCCGACATGATTCCTCCACCATTCCACCACACTCGTCCTCACCGCCCATCCCCATCTCGACCCGCCTCTTCCTCCCGACGCACTCTGTTCTGTCGGGCCCTTCCCAGACCCCAATCCTCCACTCCCCCTCCGCGGCACATTCCGTCCTGCCAAGCCCCCTCCCTCTCACACTTCCTCCGATTCCCATGCGTTCCCCGACCCATCCCGCTCCCACCACTTCTGGGCCCTGCCCTCACTGCTCCGCTACCGCAGCGCACAAGCGCAGCTCCGGCCACAGAGAGACACACGCTCCTCCGGGAAATTCTCTCCGCCACGGCTAAATAAATTCGCCAACGTGGAGCGGGCGCATTCAGATGGCAAACGAGGGGAAATGAATGGACTGTTTCGTATGAAATAGACGGAAGGATGAACAATAAATTAACTTCAAGATCCAGTTTTCTGTAGGCAGGAAGAGTCGCAAGGAATTCATGTTAGGATGATGCTTCATATTGTTATCAAGTTGTTGTTAAAAACAAGTTATGTAAAGGAAATAAATATAATAGAAAAAATAATGGTTCCTTTTTATTGTATTTCTTTTTAAATTGATTGAGATGGGCAGTTAACGAAATTAAAACAATAAAAATGATAGTTTTAAAGCCAACAAACACGGAGTACTTTGTATATATTATACATTTTGTACTAGCGTTTTTCTCGTGATAGAGACCACTATATTTAACATGGATATCGAATTAATATTTTGCGTCCACCCATTGCCCATTAATAACACGATATTCAGTGCTTCCCCTCGTAAGAAGCTTGAAATCCCAGTCTCCTCACAAAGAAACGAGAAAGAAATCGCGACATCTTTGCAGAAGTTACAAATACCGTGGGACCTCCCCGCTCCGGTAATCGAATGCAGAGCCAAATGAAAACGTACGCTTCTGCGGCCGGGATCAATAGTTGTCCGTGAAAACAAAAAATCTATCGATGTCAGACCCTGCACATATAAAACAAACACGCTAGCCATGAGGCAAAGGCAGATCCAGAAAACGTTCCAGATGGGAGAGAGTGGCAATTTCTATTCAGACGCACATAAATATTTTTGAAATACTGTTTTTTTAATTGTTAGCACGAAATAATAGATGTAAGAGTATAATCATAATGAGAATTCTGCTTTGGATGAGATGATGTCTATGTATGCTAGTTATTTTCAAAAAGTTGAGTTAAATTAAAGTAATATTGGCTTTTGATTTGACCTAGATGTCCCACTCAATGCCAGCACTCCCATGGGGCTGTGCAAGTGGTTTAACGGCAAAAGTGGTGTGTGTGTGTGTGTATGTGTGAGAGATAGTGAATGGGTGAGTGAATGAGTGAGTGAATGAGTGAGTGAATGAGTGAGTGAATGAGTGAGTGAATGAGTGGGTGAATGAGCGGGTGAATGAGCGGGCGAATGAATGAGTGAGCGAATGAGTGAGTGAGCGAATGAGTGAGTGAGCGAATGAGTGAGTGAGCGAATGAGTGAGTGAGTAAGTGAATGAGTGAGTAAGCGAATGAGGGAGTGAGTGAATGAGTGAGTGAGCGAATGTGTGTGTGAGTGATGAATGAATGAATGTGTGAGTCAATGAATGTGTGTGTGAGTCAATGAATGGGTGTGTGAGTCAATGAATGGGTGTGTGAGTCAAATATGTGAGTGTGAGTGTGTGTGTGAGTGTGTGTGTGTGAGTGTGTGTGTGTGAGTGTGTGTGTGTGAGTGTGAGTGTGTGTGTGTGAGTGTGTGAGTGAGTGAGTGTGGGAGTGTTTGTGGCACCGCTGTACGCTTCACTGTGGTGTTCTAGGGGTCCGGAGCCACCGGGTCGCCTGGCCGTTGTTGTGGCGCTCCTGGCGGTGGTCGTGCTGTCGCTGGTCGCGGCAGTCGCAGTCCTCGCTACTGTCCGTGAGTATTCATCTTACCCATAGAGATTGTCCAAAGAAATTTCAAATTAGTTTACAAACAGTACTATGACACTGATGTATATTTTATAGTTTCCATGACTATAATACTAACTAGATCAGCTGCTCAAATGCAAGAGTTGTGCCCAGATTGCCAATCAAAGCCCGTTGCAGTTGTCCGCATGCCTCTTGCTTTCAACTAGATAGCGCTGACTGCGCCCCAGCGCCTTTCTCCCGTTCCAACGCATCGGGGTGACTCAACAAGCAGCGAGTCACATTCGAAGGCCGCAGATACGTGTCGGGCCAGGAAATGGCAATTGGGCTGCCTACATGGCTAGCCCTCAACTAAATGAAGATATTATATTTTTTACATATTGTAATACGTGTATTATCGCTTTGTTGCTCCAATCCTATTAGCATCACAACCTACGAATTATGTTACGTACATCATTATACTACTTAAAATGTTCGCTGCTTCCAAATAAATCTACTAGTTGAACTTGTGCGAATATTTCTCATTTGGAGTATAATGTTTTAACTGAAAATATCTTCATACTGGAACGCAACTTTGAACGGCCAGTATTTGAAAACTGCGTTACAACATTATAGACCAGTATTATGCGTTGATAAATATTTTAATATGGCTAAGTATAACAAATAAAGAGACTTGGGTGTTTAGATTAAATTACAGAGAATAAAAAACATTCTTAATTTACATGACTACCGAGATACTGTTTGTTTCTGCCTACCAGTACTACGGAATGAGGGCACTCACAAGAGCTAAATCTCCAAAAATGTGCTAGGTTCAAAACGGTCTCATTTGGATAATGCCACTAATGAAACATTTGCCCATTGCCTATATTTACGCCCTATGTACTCCCCTTTCTGGTTTTAGAGGGGAAATTAGTACGAAATCAGGGGAAGTAACCCCTCCTCGCAGTGGGAATGCGCCACCGATGTCGATGTTTCCAAAGTATAGATTTTTTATAGAAATATCGATGCTTTAAATTATTCAGAATATTCGGTATATTAAAGTTGATTTTTTAACATCGATTTTTTGGGCTACAATTCCCATAATTACAAGTTTTTATATGTTAAAATATGAAATAATAACCGTCTGTACCAGAGTCAGTTTTTATGTTTTGTGTGCTAAAGGAACACTATTTGTACTGCCTTAATCGAATAGGGTCTCTCTCGCGCCCTCTCAATAATTCCTATTCAAAAATAAATTTCAATTAGAAATTAGAAAAACCAATCTGAAATTAAATTTTGTTACGCACGAATTTATTGTTATAGATTACTAAATCAATATTAAAACATAGATGCTTGAAAACATCGATGTTTTGTGATCGATGTATTATTAACATCCATGTTTTAATTTTGAACATCGATGTTTTGTAATCGATGTCGTAATCGCCGCCTTCTCAGTCGTGCCAGTAGCTCGTACGGGCTCATTTTCACACGCATAATTTAAATTAACAAAATCTTTATTTCCTTCTCGAGAGGAGCATCGCCTTGTACAACCACAGGCCTTACGTTCTTCTGATGTTGGGGGTCGTCGCTGTCGTTTTAAGACGGGGCGGACCTATCGCTGGGCTTGAAAAACCTCTCCAAAAACCTTGAACGCGCACTGCAACTTTTAAAAATGTTCCGCGTGATATTTACGTATTCCACGTGACAATTTAAGTGCTGAGCTCACATTTCCGAATTAGGAATAGGACATCACAAGAAAACTTCGATGTTTCAAAATATCGATGACAATAAGAACCTTGCTCAAAAAGCAACGATTTTTTTAACATGTTTTTTAAGTGATTTTGCTATCTTTAATATTTACGTTTGCGAGGGGGTGTTAGAGAATGTTCTTCATTATTTATTTAGAGTAAAGGTTTAATTGACTAAAATACTACAAAAAACAAGAACCATTAACAAAGATATGACTGAAAGAATGAGCACTCAAGGAAATCTGAAGGGGGTCAAAGCTACCTTTGTTTGCCGTAGATACGGGTAGACTCCGGCAAGGCCTACTCCTACAAGTACGCATATTCCTTGTCAAACGCACGACAAATGCGTTGACCACCTCGTCTTATGACAGAAATTCGAGGAAAGGCGTACGAAACCCCAGAAGACTATCCCGAGCGAGGGATAGTGGTCTCGATGAAGGTTTTACGAAAGGCGTTCACTTACTTCGAACAAATAAACTGACAGTGGCACTATCATCAAAAACATAAAAATATCGAGCGTAAACAATTGGCTTTAATATATCGATTTTTCGACAAGCTTAACATCATCTTTAACATCATTGAAAACATCGGCATCGACGTCGCATCCATATTCGGAATTAGTAAATCACTTTCACTTACAATTTTAACTATTCGTAGCGCCCACTTTACACTTCATAGCGTCCACAGCGCGACTTCCACTTGCAACCTCAACTACTAGCCAAAAGATGTGCAGAATTTTGCAGTGTCGTCGTATCACTTTGGTGCGAACTCACACATAGTTGTAGGTTTCACGCGATAGGTTAGGTCTTAACTCAAGGACGTGAGGTCGAAAAAACGTTTCAATTCCACGATCCGAACAACGAAGTAACAATCTCGTATTCTGTTGCTAGATTTAAAAAAAATGAATATGAAATTATTGAAAGATCTAGTATAATACAAAATACTCTATTAAGAAAGAAATATATGGCTTCAATAATTAAAGAGTACAGCAAGTTCGACAAAAAAATGAACACTCACAAGCTTAAGGTATTATAATTATAATTATAGATTCGGTATTCACTGTGTAAGCAAAAAAAACACAAGTTGAGTATTTTTTTAAATTAGAACAAGAATTTTGGAGAATATCTTTTGTATGCTTTCAGTGAAGTTTGTCCTTCAGAGGCAAACGGAAACTAGGTTATACAACAACACATTCTCAATTATTTGCAACGCTAACGTAATATTTATTTAGTTAAAATTTGAAAATAAATAATAATTATTTATTTCTTCTTTGTAGACTTAATAATAGCCCTATTTGTGCTGTAGCAGGTTGCGCATTTGGTGTCGTGATGGTCTGCTTTTTATATCGAGACCAGCTTTTCAAGTATCAGAAAGACCGCTAAGAACGTTTTCTTTTGAAATGTTTGTGTAGGTGAAAAACTAAATTCAATAGAAATGTCATTTTGTTTACTTGTTAATTTAAAATTTAAAGAAATGAATTTTTTTCAAATCTCTTGAGTTTTATTTGAATATTTTTTCATGTAAGAAGCATTAGTAAGATAAAAGCAATATCAAAAATCGTGTAATCGAAATAAATTATCGAAGAAAGTATGTGCTGTTGTAGAACCATTCATTCTTTTACATATATTTTTGCAGTGGAGAATAACGTAAATTCACAACAAAATTTATGATTCATTACGTGTGTCAGAGCCCCACTAGTAGTTTTGTTGTTTTTCTTTTCAGCCACTTTGAGAGGTGAAAATAATTAATTTGATTCATTAATATATGTACCCACACACAGTTATGATTCTAATTAAATGTCATAGAATGACATTTTTGAAAAGTAACACTCATTAATTCAGTCTTGCTATCTTAATATCCATATTTACGATGGCGTATGAATGAAAATAAATTTAGAGTGCATTCGACAATCATTCAAACTATAATCTTAAATAAATTCTTACTTCTTTGAAGATACGAAGGAATATTTGCACACAATTCTGAATACGTTGTTCTTATCAAATATGTTGGCTCTTAGTATTTTTTGAAGCAAATAAGTATGGGAGTTATGCCTTAAATAAATACATGGAACAATGAAATAAATTTATAACAGTAGGTACTTTCAAAGATATAAATATTAGCAAAAGTAATTTTAGATGATAATATGCTAAAAAATTATAATAAAATAGTCTTTTAATAGAACTCTGGTGGAAATTTTCCCCACAAATATTTTTTTACTATCCCTGTTTCCAAAGTCGCGCCAAGGAAAGAAGTTCGACCTCGAGATTGATTTTTGAAGTAAATTCTCATGATACCAACTTTTCGTCGGCCTAAATCGAAATAGCTCCATCCAAAACCGCATTTATCGGAAATATAAACAATCCCTTCATCCTATAATCCTTGATTTTCATATAAATAAATCGTGTCTACTTTTATTTTCGAAACGATGTAGAAGTATTAACGAAAAAATTCTAATTGCTCTAGCACACTCGTATAGTTCTCCAGGTCATTGGTCTGCGAGAAACAGCTTAACAGTCACGGCATGTGAGCCAGGAGTTTCTAATAGACGATCGCGGTAGCGACAAATTATTCCTTCTGACCCGACCTCGTGATGCATGCGGCTCCCACGCATCAAGGCCAAATTCGGCCATCCGTGCGCAACCCATTTACCGGACAGTGTGTAGTCGGTTCTACTGATTACGTTTAGTACAATTCCGAGTGATGCTCGGTTCCCTGAGCTCTAATAATCTCTCGTTACACCACCAAGCCAGACTTTTTTACCCCTACACATTTCAATCTCCTCTGCAACGCTAGAGAGATTACACTGAACACCGCTATCCGAAAATGTAATTAATTGCATACTCGCATATTTGCATAGTCGTAAACTCGCACTTTAGTATGCACTTTGTAAGTTTTTTTATGAAAATAATATTTACAAACGGATGATTATTAAAAACCAAATTACTTTAAAAATTTAATAATCACCTGTCTCAATATAATCACAAATCTAAAACACATTGAGTTATTCGTGTAAACAGTATTTACGAACTATAGATACGTTTGAAGAACTTATATGTGAAATGTGAACAATAAAAACGAATGCAAAATGCAGTTCAAGCTCGCACCAAAAGGAGACGAAAAATTATATTGGGAGGGAAGAGGTCTCTTCAAGACAAAACGAACGTATTTCTGTGGGGCTCAAAACAGAATTAGGTGATCCAAAATATGAAGAAATGTATGAAAAATGTATCGAATATATCAATAAGTGAATTCAAGCTGGAAGAATAAATCTTAGAATTCTATCACGCAGGAAACAAAATCAGTAATGTCGCTTATTTAGACACTAATGACTTATGTAAATACAGAAACAATTATGACATTAATAAAGTAACAAAAAATATTTTCTCCAGATGCAGATGAAATTAAAAATAAAATTATCAAGTACGGTAAACGAACTTTCAATCTGGTGGATTCCATAAAATATTTTTCATGTACCGTACCAAACATACTAATAATAAAAATAATAATTATAATAATAATAATAACAATAATGATAATAATATTAAATGATGAAGTTAAGACAGATAAATAACACCACTTGAAAAAATAAATATCTATGAAAGCATACAGACGTTTGTATTTAAAAACCTTGGTAAAACGAATCACCACTCTTGATATGAATATGTTACGAAGAACAACGAGAACTATCATATTGGACAAAATGTGTAGTGAATACAAAAAATGTAAAAATATGATAGGGAAGAAGAAAACTGATATAAAAAAATGGTCTCGAATATTGGTACGAAACACGGTTAATGAGAAACCAGATTAAAGAAGATACTCACGAAGCCCAATGAAAAGTAGATTAAAACAACTCTCACACGCAGAAAGAATCTGTGAATAATTATTGCAATGACAATGATGATGATTCGTATAATCTATATGAATAGTGTCTTATCCAGATTATAAAATGTCTGCGTTAATTTATGTTCACATGAATTAGTATTCCAGAGTCTTTACATTCTTCCTAAACACAAATACCATTCTCGTACGGTCTCAATAGAGTAGCAATTCAATAGAGTACACTCAGCAATTCACAACTTAATTTTAACCCTGACGCGATGGTTGTAGTAGTTCTAAGCGACTGAATATTGTATCTAAGATAAGAACAAAATCCTTTAAACTCTATTTATTTCTAGTTGGTTTATGCCTGAAACGCATTCGGGGAAGTACTGAGTAAACACATTGGAGGTATTCCTGCATTTGGCACCTCTTGAAACCCGTATAGGATTTGAGTTAAATCGAACATTCAAAGTGTTAAGAAAGGTTACGCTTTTATTATTTCATAGAAGCCGATAGACTCTTCCAAGAATAAATCATGACTATCTGAAAATTTGTGTGTGTCAGGTTTGACATTTTAATAAGTGAATGATTTACCTCGTAAGGGGGCGCAATTAATGAATTTCTACGATCATATCTCTCCATCACACGAAGAAAATTCAACCTTCACAGAGGTACCATGCAAAGGCTTTCAAGAGCAGTAGAGAACTACGGAACGGTTCAAGAGAAGCAGTCTGCACTCGAACCCGGAACTCCGCCGCTGTTTCCTCTCGGGCGGCAGGGCGGGCGGGCTGCGGCGCGCCAATGAAGGGCCGGCCCATTGCTGAAAGCTCGTTACGCGGGGAGCAGCAGCCGCGTCTATTGGGTCGTTCAAAGCAAAGTGATGCGCGTTATCCGAAGGGGCGAATAGCCGGCCGCTCCCCCGCTCGCGACCTTCGCCTCGCCGCCGTCACCTACTCCATTTCGAGCTCCTGCCATCTCGCGGCCCGCGCCTCCCCCGTACTCACTCCTCCCTCTTGTTTCCCTTGTTGCCGCCGCAATCGTTCCCGCCGTCCCTATTCACCCTCGCCGTCCCCGACGTTCTCACCGCCCTCACAGACTCACCCCACTACCCTCGTCCTCACTTCTCTCGTTGCCCCTTGTGTCCTCGACTCAGCCGTTTCCGGCACCGTCCTCGCCTCTCTCCCAAGTCCTCCCCGTCCAACGTCCTCGCCCTCCTCGCCGTCCTCACCGTCCCCGACGATATATCTCCCTCACACTCCGCGCCGACCCCTAAATCCTCACCACCATTCACGCCCCCAACACCCTCGCCATCCACCACCCTCTTCACCCTTGACGTCCCCGATGTTCCATCGCCCTCACAGTTTCACCCCCATGCCACCCTCGTCCTCACTTCTCTCGTTGCCCCTTGTGTCCTAGTCTCAGTCATTACCGGCACCCTAGCACCCCCGTCCTCGTCCCTCTCCCCCAGTCCTCACCGTTCTCACCGTCCCCTCCTATCACCCACACACTCCGCGCCGACCCCTAAATCCTCACCACCATTCACGCCCCCAACACTCTCGTCATCCCGCCACCCTCATCGCCCTCGCTGCTCATGCACCCACCACCTTTACAGCCAGCACCCCATCACCAGCTTCACTGCGACACCCACCGCTGCCTAGCGCTCCTCGTCCTCCTCCTCTAAGGTTGATGTACCCGAGAGTGGATTGCGAGATAGCGGCCCTTCGGCTCCGAAGTAAGCTTTCGAACATCAGGATATCGTCCGGTTTCATTGCTACTTCACCTCGCCGCTAACGCTCACTAAACCGACGTGAGCTGGAACAGTTCCGTGAGGATGTGACCGGAATGAACGCGTCCAACCTATACGGCCCCGCCCCTTCCTGCAGTGTTCCTTCGAGTCAAAGGAAATCAGATAAAACTGCCCGGCAATGTGTTGGCCTGGAGTTTAATCTCTAAATGGTCCGGGCTTCGCAACGCCTAAGTATTGTTCCCCAACCGGGTTTCGAGGTCCGCTTGGTTCATCCTACAGTGCACTTGCTTGCCGTTTCGCGGTCTGTTTGTTTTTGTTTTGCTCTCTTCGGTATACGTGATCACGCTTCGCGATTCCTATTATTTCCTTGAACATGGTCGTTACAGGTCAAATCCGCGGGTGTATCTGATATATTGTATTAGCGCAATAAGGTCGCAAACATTTTCGCACGAACAAAGAATGCCGTTCCGTTTAGTGTGAGACTTCAAGGTAAACCTCTCAAAGAATTACAGAAAATTAATTTGCAGCAGAATTAAATAGAGAAACATCATTATAAAATATGCATATATTTACTGTTATTCCAATTTTCATTAACTTACATCTGTCTCTTCCAGTTATTAAAACAAGTAATAGAGAAATAGCATGCAAATTATTCAACTTCACTTTAAGTAATGCGTAAGTACAACACAAATCCGTTTCAAGTAAAATCCTTAAATCCGTAAATATTCGTAAGCATCGAAGTTGTGGACATAAAAGCTTCCTCGCTTCTTATTCATGTAATTTCTGCGACCATTTACCTTTCAACTGTATTTAAGCGTTTACCTTATAGACAATTGCTTATTAAAGAAAATTAAGAAAGTCCAAAACATATAGAACTTATTAATACATCTTTTTTAAAAATATTATTTTGTAATAAAATACAATGTATATTATTAATTTCACTAAAATCTGAGATTTCAGAAAGAATGCGAATTTGAACGAAAGCATGTTTCCATTGACTTTCACGTCATGGAAGTTAAAAATACGATACTTCGAATTTCGTAAAAAGATTCGTAGGTTAGAAATGTTAATAATTTTCTTTGTGAAATATGTACGAATAAATTCCGAGTAGTAGCTATAATCATAACAAACTCAAACTCTCATTCATGATATTCACCCCCCCTTGAAACCCAAATGGTGTAACTCCATTTTTTTTATTTTTTTAAATTTAGGCTGCTAATCTGTTTTCAGCAAATGACTCTCTATTGACAGCACAAAGAATATAGTGTTACAATACTGTGCAACAATTTCGGAGTGTAATGTTGTTAGCGTTTATGTTGTCAGCGAAGCCATCCGACAGTTGACAAAGTGGTGTAGTTGCGGGTTGCATCATTTTATTGTAATTTGTTGCTTTTCTTGTTCGCGGTGAACGAAAAGGCACCAAAATAGTAAACCATTTACAATTATTTTTAAATAAACTCTTTGTGTGTCATACCACTTCGCAACTTGTCCTTGAAGTTGGGATCTAAAAATGGACGACCAGTTTCTCATGCTTACATAGCTCAGAGAAAGCTGTTCACAGGACCACAGCACGCACAAAAGAGAAAAAGTTTCCTCCATTGTCCTGTGAACATCATCACCACTACTTTAAGTGTCTTCTTGCGTCTGGCGAAGCTTAAGACATCAAACGTCTGAACGGAAACGACATTGATATTGATATTGCTATTGATATTGATGATGACCGATGAGTAACAAATATTATGTAACTTGAGAAATAGACCTGGATTTCATTTTCAATTATTTTGAAATAGGGTTTTTTCATATGTTGTTTCAAAAACATATCCTTTGAGCATTCATTTAAAAATATTGTATTATCCACTATCGGTGCTATTTTCCATTTAACTTAGAATTGTTATAAAAATCTGTAAATAAGGTGTTGTTAATTGCATTTTATATTTTCTTGTCAATCGAATCGCGAGAATTGCAGCACCATTGTCAGTATGTCAACACTTATTCGTCGATATTGAAGACTTCGGATTACTGATTGGAAATGACAATCCTGATGTTGATAGGTAATGTAAATAGTATTGGTAACTTAATTTCATATTTCCTCACATCCTTTACCTGTTCATATCGCAAGTATTGTAACTCCATTTAAGCTCTTATGCAAAATCTATTACTCGTACTCCACAAAATTATACAGTATTGTCAGTACGAGTCAAAACAAACCTTAAACACGCTTATGTAAAAAAAGAAAATTACGTACTGATGAATTCTTTATAACAATACTAGTAAAACATTACATAATTCGAAAAAAGAAAAAAGTGAGTTACATTCCTTGCCTTTTAAAGGGATCATACAGTACGAGAGATAAACAATAATCTGCATTTAATTGAAAATAATGATAAGATACGCTATTGTGTATCTAACGTATGTCAACATCTTCATTTTATCAGTACGTTACTTATAAAATAAATTTGTGCATAATTTAAAAAATGTATCTGGAATATAGAAACATTACAAAAAAACAATTCTGTTGAAATTCTGAAACTAATAAAAATGGAATTACTAACTAAAAATTAGAAGTCCGACGAAATATTTGTAAAACTTGCAAAATCCACTACAAAAGAACTCAAACTAGATAGACAACAAACAATAGAAATGAACTCCAAAGCAAAAGGTTAACATTTCTTTGAAAGAAGATTAAATGTCTCAGCCTGTTCATGCAAACATTGTATGTATGTGATACTTGTATATTTGTCTCACGTCTTTCTTCATAACGGGGATTGACCCATAACGTGTTTTTGGGTAGGATAATAGGGTAATTGCAGATCAGAACCTCCCTCTCATAAATATATTTGAACAATACAAAAATTAATTATTTGTTCAAAATTTCATGAGAAGTATATTCGTAATTTACATATAATTCTATTTTGTATGTTGTGCGATGAATATGTGGTACTTGTTTCAAATTAGTTTAGTAAAATTATACAAAAGTCACGTATTCAATGAAAGAGGTATCCGTCATGCTTTCTGTAGGTCCTGCATTGGTAGAAAATGTTTTTGAAATATTACACTATACAGTATTACTACTATTGTGTTTTAAAATTCTTTAACAATGTTTTGTAGGTCTGATAATGTCATTTTCCACAATAATTATTTTTATCTCTTTGAATTAATTGGATAATTAAACGGATAATAAAAAAATAGTACACTATAATCCTGCACAAGGCGACGGCATGAATGTATCTTTTGATGACAATCATCAATCTGAAGTTATACACTTTTCCTCCCGGTTCTTGTAACTGAGGAAGCTACACGGTCAAGCGTTGCAAGAGTCGGGGACAAACTAGCGCCGCCAGTGGCTTGCAGTGAAGTCGTAGGATGGCAAAAGGCCGGGAGCACTTTTCCAATCTTCGTCCGGTGGACTGGTCTCCGTAAACGAAAGCGCTGCTTCCGACTTTCCTGTGTTTCTTCGCCGGCAATTCGGTTCTGGGTTAGCGAAGACCTTGCCTCTTTCGATTCCAGGCTCTGGTTGTCGAAGAACTCTGCTGAGTAGTTTTTTCCAGGAACTCCTCGGATTCATACAAGACAAAATGCCAAGAACCAATCAGTCCGTAATTGAAATTGCAACTCATATTGAGCACAGTTTCATATATGAAATTCTTGAAATTCGTCTGGGAAACGTCCTTCCATGACCATAGCTATTTTTGGCGTATAAAACGTTTCTGTTCATTCTATTGTCCTTCGGAATGCATGGAATTGTAATTTTAACAAGAAAAAGCATAAAAAATATAAAGAGGAAGATCATCTAGGAAACAAGAATGATAGAAATATTCTGAGGAATAATGTTTTTCTCAGCAGATTACACTTTAATAAGTATATATTTCCAATTATGATATTAATAAAAATGGTTGCAACATCAAATCCCCTCTACATTAAATACAATACGCCTTAGCGTATTGTGAAACCGAAATCGAGACCGGATTCTTGACATTTAAAAGAAACCATCTATACAAAATCCCATACGTGTCTTACTACTGGAGAGAGAATTAAACCAGCATCAATCAAATTTAAGGTGAATTTAACCTAGGTAAATTTAAAGTTCGCAGATTACGATACTTGGAAAATGTCATATACACACGCAGTCTTCAACACACATCTCGCTGTAATGCAGATTTCCGTCAGGAATAACCAAGAAACGACTCTGCGTTCAACTTCATGAAAAGCAGGGCCTACGAAGACACGAATTGTTTCTAATGCCACAATCTGTAAATAGGCACTTTTATATTGATATTTCATGTTTCTGGGCGCTTGAACAGCTATGGTTATTACTCACGAGAGTGTAGTACGTTGTTTTGTGGCGGTGCTTTCCCTATCCAGACCT
>BOPP01000063.1:4842369-4891464 GCA_017312745.1 Gryllus bimaculatus
CGCAGTCTTCAACACACATCTTCGCTGTAATGCAAGATATCCGTCGGGAATAACAAGAAAACTGCGTTCAACTCATGAAAACGGGGCCTACGATACACGAATTCCTTTCTAATGCCAGAAAAAGAATCTGATAACTAGAACGCTTTGATATTTGATAATTCGTGCATTCTGGGCGCAATGAACAATCAGGTATGGTTATTACTCACGTATAGTGTATACGTTGTTGTTTGTTGTAGCGTTTTTCCCCCCATTCAACCCTCTCCTACGACCGGGCACAGCCTCAGGCCGGGACAAGCTTTAAAGCTCTGACGCATCTTAACAGCATTTGTTGCAGTGTAAAGCATGTAGTGTAAGCGTGTGTAAGTACGGGATCGATAGCATAAGTCGCGATCTGTGGCACCGTTTGTTCGGACATGTTACTAGGCGTTAATTAATTAAACAATAACAAAGTTGGTCGCGATCGACGGAAAAATACCGATCAAGAAGCAGCCGGCCGCTAGAATTCTCCTCCAACCGGCTATTCGCTCCTATCTAGTCTCAGTGTACGAAAGTCTACGAACCGTCGGGACTCTAACTTTAGGAGCTCCCGGTCAGAGGCATGCGTGACAACAGTTTGTTGCCCTGGAGCACCTCAGCAGCGTTAGTTCTTTTAGACGTACAATTACATTTTTGCGAGAGTGTCTTCAACTGCTTACTGCGGTGGCAGAAACGATCAAAGTTAGGTCCCAGGACGTAGCAGCTTCACTATCTAAAACATTAATTTACAAAGTCGAAATATTTGCAGCTGTTTTCCAACCCTATTTCTTTTTTAAAGACATATTCTTTAGCATTGTCTACAATGAAAAGTATTTTATTACTGTTAACATTTCCTAAAAATAAAAGGTACGGTCATTTAGATATATATTTTTAGTGTGTTTTAAGAACAAAGATGAACTATAAAGAAGAGAACGTTTATTGCATATTGAAAACACTGGCAATTTTGAAAAAATATGGTTTCAGATGAATGCACGTAACGTCTCATACCAGAGTAACCAGCTTTGTGTTAAACATCCACATTTGCATGCACATGTATATTGTGGAATATCAGAATTCGACTAGCAACTAATATTAAGCCAATGCCTCACTCTTCATATATTTCGCAACTTGGTACACATGAAATAAAACAACTCACCATTGATCCTGCAGAATGAAAATGAAATTTGAGGTCTCTAGGTGACTCATTCTTTATGCATTAACAAGGAACGAATACGACGCACACTGAACGCAATTTCACACAATCAAATAAAAGAACGCATCGCGTACTTTGGTCGTTTGGCATTTCAAATGTCCTTCACCCTTAATGTTGATGTTTCAATAAGAAACAAGTGGTGAATTAACAGCAGCGGTCCTTTCCTTGTACTGTTGTGCAACGGTAACGATAATTATACTAGAGTCCACTCGTGTAATCTAGAGTCACTCAGGTAAATACTAGAGTCACTCGCGTATACCTGAGTCACTCGCGTATACTAACGGAGTCACTCGGACGACTCGGATACTAAGTGTCACTTCGCGTATACTAGTGTCACCTCGCGTATACTATGTCACTGGTAGTTCACTCGCGATATACTAGTGTCACTCCGGTATACTAGTGTCACTCGCGGTATACTAGTGTCACTCGGATATAGTGTCATCATACTGTGTCCGCGTATACTAGTGTCACTCGCGTATTACTAGATGTTCACTCGACTGTGTCACGGTATCGTCACTGTTTAAGTCACTCGCGTATACTAAGTGTCACTCGCGTATACTAGTGTTCACTCGCGTATACTAGTGTCACTCGCGATAATAAGTGTCACTCTCCCGTTAGTGTACTGATTTTACTATGGTCACTCCGTTCATGTCACCTAACTAGTGTCGACTCGCGTAACTAGTGTCACTCGCGTATAACTAGTGTTCACTCGCGCTATATGTCTGACTAGTTGTCACTGCGCTATACCTAGTGTCACTCGCTATACTAGTGTCCATCGCGTACACTAGTGTCACTCGCGTATACTAGACGTCACTTCGCGTAATAGTAGTTCTACTCGCGTATGTGTTTCCAATCTTCTAAAATCAGAGACGCTTTTTCCAAATTAGAAGCGGTCTGCAACAAACCCTAAATCTCTTTGAAAAATTTTGTTTGTGAAACCTCTGTGTATGGGTTGGGCTCTACTTTTGTCATGATGACCGACAGATGGAGGGACGAACGGGCGGACAGAGGTTTTAAAAAAAACATTTTCTCTGTCAAGAACTCTCTAAAATGTATATTCTGAAAATACTGCATATAGTTGTACGTCAAATAAGTATACAACGTATAGGGAGGCAGAAAAAATTACTGTTTCTTCTTCGTTGTGAGACACACAACTGTTATTTTAGCAAAAAGTAATCGACATTTCTTTCTGTAGCTTTAAAATACTTTGAACAGTCTACATAAACCAGAAAATAAATAAGTTTATTTTTTTAATATCACTTGTCTCTCGTGACAAGTACACATTTTCTGTATTAATGAAAATATCAGTATCTAAATCTCTAGAATATTTACGAAGATAAAAAACTGAAAATTGCATAATTGATTTGAAATGAAATATAATATTCAGTTGGATGGATTGGACATTAACTGCTTAATGTCATTACATTCATGGTATGTCCTGACACCCCTAGTTTCATTCAGAGCGTGAATAGGCACAAAACATCATCATACAAAAATAAAATTCCATCTCATTTTTCAAACGTTTAACTTCATGACAGAAACAACGCAATGCCAACAAAGAAAACGAAGCCTTTGTTTGAGGAGCAGTTTTAGCAGTGAGAAGCTCGCAAGAAGCCCTTGTCGTATTTCTCACGCGATACGATTAAACGGAAACAAAAACAAAAGCTCACAAAGGGAGGCCAACCCTCGGGCCGTCGTTGTTGATACATCCCACGCACTCCGCTCTCCCTGAGCCGATCCTGCTCGCCGGGGCCGCTGAGAGGGTCATTAGGGGAGGACAAACGCCGCGTCGCCCTGCGCGCCCTTCCGCCCTGCGCAGTGCACCGCACATCGCCCCCGCTCCTCTGAAGAGCGACCTACCTCCAGATCCGTTTGTTTCCTATTTTCGCGTTTCAATATTACACGCATTGTATGGTCAGAATTACTAGTTTCGAGAAAACTAAACTTGAAAGTTCGTAAGGGTGCAGTTACATATGGAACAGCAATGTTTGCTTTCTGGGATAAATTGAATGATCTCTCTTGCGTCGACTCACCTTATTTTGTACACTAGGCAGATTTTAACGAGATGCATTAAAATGCAATTAACTCAAAAATTACCATGAGTAGACATACAATGTTTGTGTACTAAACACTACTTAACATACTTCATCATGCTGCCACAAACTCTGTTAGCGAATTTAGTTTTTCCTCTGTTCAAAGGTATCCAGAATACCTAGAAAAAATCTTGAATTCTTCAGATAAATTTAAATTCGTTCAATTCCCAAAAGATTGTATTTAATGGAGATTCGTCACTTAAGAAATACACTATTCACTTCGACACCCCATTATCGTCGAGTCGAGGTCTGGTTTCTGAGACGCCTGGCAAATAGAATATTGTTTTTGTTTTTCAAATTATATCTGTTTCTGTATCAATATATCCCTTATAAGTAATTTTTAACTTCTCACATTTATAACGAGTGAAGTAATTATATAATCAATAATTTATAATTATTATAAAATATATTATGTAAAAATATGTTCACTTTTCCTTCAAAGATCGCAAAATGGTGGAGAAACAGACATTGGAAACTGTTCAGCGTGAAATACCTCTCAGATAAGCAAACATGTCATCATTTTCTAGCAAATAGAATTGAAGATTTTATCGCTGATTATCATAAAATATGCAACTGCAAGGGCTCAAAATGTTATCATTATCATATCATTATTATAATTATTATCAATACGTTATGTTTGTATTAGTGTATTTATTAATATTGTGCATATTAATCGCGCAATGTACTTTTGTGGCGAGCGGAAGTTCATGAGCTGTGCTGGCGTTTGTGCAGATCTGAAGTCGGGCCAGGGGCTGACGCTGGCGCCACAGCTCCGCTCGGCGCAGGTGTGCCTCAGCCAGGACTGCATCCTCTCAGGTAAATGAACGACGCCGCTCCAGCGCCAACGACGCGCCACAGCCCGCTGCGCCCCCGCACTCGCTCCCACCCACGCCCTCCTCCGGCCCCGCCCGCCCTCCCAGCACCGCTCGCTCGCGTTCCCCCGCCCGACCTTTGCCTCGCACCCCCATCCCCCCGCTCCACACGCTTCCGCCCTGCCTACACCACGCCCAATGCCCCGCCCAGCCTCCCTCTAGCGGTCATACGTTTTCCTCGCCCACTATACCTGGCTATCCCTCCCCTTCCGTCTCGTTCGCCCCACCGCACCGTCCGCCTCCACCTCCCTCTGCTCCGTCTGGAGCCTCACCCTTTGCTCGTCCGAAGCCCCTCCCTCGGTCCCTCGCCTGCCCCAAAGCGACATTCCCATCAGCCAACTCCGCGACCCGCTTCACCCCCCTCCCGCTATATTCTCTGCCTCGCCTCCTACTCATTCCTGCTACCGGCCCCGCAGCACTCCTACTACACACGTGCCCTCCCCCTCCCGCTCCCCGTGCCCGACGCTCACCTCTCGGGCCACGCCCCCCGCTGCCGGGCCCGGTCCCTCGGCGGCCCAGCTTCTCGCCTCCGGCCCCGCCCCCGCGCTCCGCAGCGTTTCCCCTCCGCTGCGACGCGTCTGTATCTCATGCTTTTTCAAAACGTCGTTTCGGCTACTTTCGCTCCCTTTTATAAGCCGTATATTTTAACCCTCCTGAAATACGACGCAACCCCTTGTGGCTGAAACGCCCCCCCCCCCCCCTCAAAGAGAAACTGATTCTGTCCTGAAGATTCATGAAGCAGGAATTGAATATAGATAAACATCTTGGGAGGAAGATTAAACACATTTTTGTTAATTTTTCCTTGCTTGGTGACTTTTAGATACATTTTAAGAAGTCAAAAAAAGGAGTGAAAACTGTTAAATGTGTGTCTGAAATTATCTAGAGAATCCTCGTGCCTTCAAGAAAATATTTCGTTTCGACATGCTTTCCATCAAAGGCAGCATCGGAAACAATGAATACCATTAACTTCTGGTTTGATGATCAGAATAATATTCATACACTTGTTTGTTTTTCTCTTGTACAAGAATATGTAAGTCGTTCTTTCCCATTACTCTATATCTTTACAATCTACCAATTTTCCAAATATAAAAGATAGTTGTCTTTACTAAAAATATAACGCTACGAAATTTTTAAAAAAGTAACGATGATGTACTTTTCTTATTTCATAACTAATTTTAGATCGATTGTATTATCTTTGAACTTTTATTCTCAACAAACATCTCCGGGTCAATAATTACCGAGACACGTTGAGCGACCATCCTTTTAATTAAATAATAATTCCAGATATTGGTGATAATTTTTAAAAAATCCAACTTGTCCGCATGTTTATTCACAATTGTTTGTTCAATTCCCTTTTTATAATGGAGTACGTCGAAGTATGACTGAAATGAATTTATTGAAGTCATTTGGAACATTTAGGTACTATCGAGAATGTCTCCAAGTAAATCGTTAAAAATAATTTCTTTCTTCGAATGTGATTTTATTAAATTCTAGTCATAGTGGACATAAATGAACACGCAATCTCATTGTCATAATAAATCTGTAACCAACACATCACATGCAAACAAGTGTGAATGCAGCGTTTGTCTTTTCACCCAAACTATTATCCGCATTTCTGCTTTCAGTGAAGTGAAGGAGATCAATGGGGAAACTCATTTGGTAGTGTACAGGTTTAGTGTTAGTTTTCATACATTTATAGACATTTTTGGTTTAACCAAAAATACCCTTCTTAATAGTCTTCCAAGAAGTAATTGTTCAGAATTTGCATTAAAAGTTTGCAATTAATTTGAAGCTGCAATAGAGAATGAAATAAACGGTATCAATTACGCAAAACTTACTGATTGGCATTATAAGAATTAGAGATTCTTGAAAAAATAAATAGATATGTTTAGAATTTTTCGAGGTAAACGACTTGAATATACCTCGATACCAGAAAAATTCAAGTCGCAATACTCGCGAAAACCTAAAAGTGAAGATATACAAATAGGAATAAAGTATTTCAAAATATCATCACAATACACTGAGGATAAGAGTTGCAATAACTTTCCCTAGAACTTCATTCATCAATTCTAATTAATGTGAACGTTCCAATGGACATTTTTGGTTACCCCGAATCAAATTTAACGATTTTCTATTTTATTTCAATCGAGTATTTTTCTTATAATCCGATTAATCAATTTATTGGAGTACCTAAGAGACCCGTTACCACAAATTACGTGATGTACGTTTCTCAAAAGACTTATCAATGATTTTTCAATTTAACGCACGCGGCATTTTGGAAATTTTAGAGCATACGCCGCTTTCGCCCCAAGCTCTCAGATTACCAGCGCGAATCCCATTCTCCTCGGCGAATGAAGGGTCTTGCGGCTGATGCAGCCGATGACGTCGACGCCGCAAGGGACCAGGACGGAGCGGCCGCTTGGGAGAGGGCAAAGATGGAGGGAAGAGAGAGGCGGCCGTGAAACCCTGCCAGTGGCGCGGCTCCGAAGAGAGTCGCTGGATGCGGCAGCTGATGAAGATGGTGAAGTCCACGGGGGGAGGCGGTCGCTGGGGAACGGGATGGGATCCAAGGCATTTTCCAATACCCTTCCTTCCTCTCACACGAGAGAGTTGATGAAACTATAGCACCGTTAAATAGTATTTCTTTTTATATGCATCGAGCGTTTTTTCGCGATTCTAGCATGTTTAGTGCTCCAAAAATATTAAACATAGGATAAATTAAAAAGTAAGTAATAAAAAGCAAACACGAAAATAGAGTAAGGACAGCATAATAATAACAAACACATAAATTAAAATCATACCTTGAATTATATGGATCGTAAACAATCGCGAAACGGTGTCAATAGATCAGTCATTTAAGAAAAGCTCTCCCCGAAACGGCTGAAAGGTGGAGGGGGTATCAATAGAAAAAGAAAGGAGTTAATGTAGACGTAAGTTGAATAACTTCGAGATGGGTAAAATATCAGGGATGTTTTCATTTAAATTGGAGATTATGCAATTAACTGATCGGTCGAAGGTAGAACCTAAAACCTCTCCCTGTTTCAGAATCTTGATTTTCAAGGTAGTGGAGAACCCGTAGGATAAAAGTTGAGCTTTTATACAATGGAGACTGACTATCAGGAATCATCCCACTCACCCTTGGCTTTCAACAGTTTTAGATGGAAATAGCGTCATTCGCGGCGTACGCGGGAGACAGACGTCTTTGTCATCGCCACTCGAGCGCCTTGAACCATCGGCAAAAAGCGTGACGCAGACCCCAAAGCGAGCGGATGCCTATCGAAGCCTGGAATCTGAGCTCCCCGTCAGTGCCTTCATTCTATTCATGGTCTCTAGCAAGAAGGGAAAACACGAGTGGCAAATAGGAGCAGTGGCAACTTTTCAGTCCATCTTAACCATTCAGAGGGATGATTTTCAACATTTTCTTCAGAGCTGATGTAAAATCAGTGCACCAAGACCAAGTGCATGAATTAGCAGGGCAAAAAGTGATTTAATTAAAGGAAGAAACGTTTTATTTGCCTTATGAGTTTACTCTTGGAATCCTACAAATAAATTTACTATACTGTATATTTATATACAGTAAAGTAAATATATAATTTTATAATAATTATATAATTTTTTTTAAGAAAACGTTAAGAACGAAAACGTCGTTTGCTGATTATGTGTGTACAGAAATGCTACCGTTGATAATCAGTTTTTTTTATTTAGTGAGAGTGAAGTGAAACAATTGCGCAGTAAATATTCGTAATTTTATTTTAAAGAATGGCAAAAGTAATACCTTGAGTCGATGTACGTATTTGAAACCAAATTTACTTTGAGAGAGTAATAATGAATTATTCATATCCGAGATGCTTCGTTACTATTTTCTTTTCTTGGGCAATTATCTAATTGATTTTCAGGCACTACAAATATTATGAAATATTATGAAATCAATACGACCGCAATAACATAGGAATGATATAATCACATTGACTACAAATAGGAAATCAGTATCCCTTGTCAGTCATACAAATTATTGTAGTTGGTAATTTAAGCGTCCCCCTCACCAAATGATTTATCATTTATATACGATGTCGATGGGGAAGGTTTTTAGTTCATTTCCTAACACATTCCGTAATAGTGTTTCATTAAAGAAAAGGTTTCTTAACATAACTGATCTCCAAATATAACATACTGTACCCGCGCACTTCCCTACACATTCTTATCAATAGCTGTTCATTAAAATTCTCTCTTGTGATTTCTTTTCCACGACAATCCAGTCACGCCCACACTTAGTCTGTCTCTCTTCACCTGGATGGCACGACCGACCGCTTTGCTCCCCGCCCTCGTAACATCCCACATTTGTAATATCTGAGCGATCCCCCATATCTATCATAAGTACGAATGTTTAACCAATTACAACCAGTTACAACGATTAATCTATTATCAGACTTTGTATATTCTTATTTTTCTTTGTTCGTTTTAAATATATTAGGTCGAGCATAATTTCTTGTTGAACCAATTCTCACAAAATACCCTGTAAAAGAAGAATTATATTTTTTTACTATGCCACATAGACGGATAAGGCTGTGAAAGCTGAAGACGAAAAATGCAAATTCACTTAAATTGTGACAACTGATCCTCGATTTCAAGAGACGTATTGAAGATGAAGCAATCGCAATTCTCAGATTGGAGAAAAATTCATTTCAGAGTGCCCGGCCAACAACTTATCGACGCTTAATTTTAAGATGCGTTAGTTAATAAATAAAAATAACAGAATATAATACAGATATTTGTAAGAAAGAGGAAGAAGAAAAAATAATAAAAAGATTGTATGTTGACTTCCGAATATTCGTTATAATTGCCTTTCCTCCGAAATAACTCTTCGACGAGTGGCATTTTATGAGTTTTGCAAAGACGTTCACAGAACGAGACTGAAGAACACTAACGACGGATTAAGGGTGACCCGTCGGTTTAAACATAGCAGCATCATTGTGAATGCTTGTATTCTCTAAGTGTCGTGAGACAGGGACGCGCCCACAGAGAGCGCAATAGAACGATGCCGTTCCGGATTCGTGGGTATCATTGCCAGCAAGCCCATCCGGTCCCCGGGGCCCCAAGTGCGCCCCTGCTTCCTTTCTCTCCGGGATGAGAAACGCCACCCGCGCGCGGCCCGAGAGAGAGAGAGAGAGAGAGAGAGAGAGAGAGAGAGAGAGAGAGAGAGAGAGGGAGGCGCGAGGCAGAGGGCGAACGAGGGGCGCTGATCTCGGCGCTCTAATTGCGAGCCGGGCAGGTGCGTTCGCTCGGCGCCGCTCAGTCACGCCGCCGCCCCCGCGGCCCCGCACCCCGGCGGCGCTCCACGGCACGGCAGCGCCCGACTCGCCCTGCAGTCCCTCCAGCACCCACGCCAACAGTGCCCGCTGCTACGAGGATTCTTCTCACCCTCCCTGCCTTTCTCTGACCACTCACATCCCTCAACCCTTCTCGCCTCTCTCTTATACCTCTTCTTCACAACATCGTCACCCTCTCCGCCTCATATCCCTCTCTCCGCCTCAAACCCCTCTCTCCGCCTCATACCCCTCTCTCCGCATCATATCCCCCTCTCCGCCTCATATCTCTCCGCCTCAAATCCCTCTCTCTGACGCCTCAAATCCCTCTCTCTGACGCCTCAAATCCCTCTCTCTGACGCCTCAAATCCCTCTCTCAGACGCCTCGAATCCCTCTCAGACGCCTCAAATCCCTCTCAGACGCCTCAAATCCCTCTCAGACGCCTCAAATCCCTCTCTCTCTCTCTCTCTCTCTCTCTCTGATGACTCAAATCCCTCTCTCCGCCTAATCTCCCTGTGTTCCCCCTCATTACTCGCCCTACCTCATATCTCCCTCGTCACTCTATCATATCGGTATCTAGTCTCGTCATCTTCCTTCCTTATCTCTCCCGCCACTCCTCTCGCCACCTCGTTTCTCATCGTTTCCCGCTCACCACCCTCTCCTCGAGTATCTGCCCGCATCCGATACTACCATTCCCCTATCGCCTACGACTCCCCCACCACCGCACTGCTTCCTCTTCGGCTCGCACTGCATTTCTGCCACCCCCACAACCCCGCGGGCCCCTCCGTCGTCGCCCTCCGCCTCCCTCGCCGCCATCGGGCCCTCAAAGGCATTCCGCGAATGGAGGCCGCCCGAGCAATATACGACTGTGCAACGTCATGCCACGCCTCGCCACGCCACGCCACGATACGCCGCTCCACGCCCCGCGCCCGCTCCGCCCCACTCCGCTCCGGGGCCCCGGCCCCGGGGCCCCGGGTTCCCGCCCCGGGCTCCGGGCCATCCCGCCCCCTCAACCGGCCCGGCTCCGGGCCCCGTACCGCCCGCCCCCGCTTCGCCCCCGCCGCCCCGCGCCCACCTCCCGCCCCCACTCCGCCCGGCCCGCGACCCCCCCGCACGGTCCCCGCCCGCCGCGCCCCGTCCCGCCCCAGCAGTCGCCGCCCCGCGCGCCCGCCCCGCCCCGGCTTTCCGCCCCACTCCGCCCCCGCCCCCCCGCCGTCCCCGCCACGCCCCGCCACGCCCCGCCACGCCACGCCACGCCACGCCACGCCACGCCACGCCACGCCACGCCCCGCCACGCTTTGCCCGCCGCGCCACCTCACTCCAAACCTTGCCGGGAGACACACTATACAGCGCTATATTCGATAACACGTAATTTCCAACTGGAAGGATACATTCTGCGATAGTGCAGCGATGATGCTTTGCTGCACGAAGCGAATTTCATATAATGTGATACAGTCAGCGTCTGGATTTATTCTGAAAGCCACACTCTGGAGAGCGCATATATTCATACGCGTTTGTTTGCAATTACTTTGGTTAGTCTTACATATCTTATTTGATCGCCCAATGAAAACCATCGAATCCCAGGAAAGAATAGTATTTTTCACTTTAATCTAGAGACGCATCCAAAGGGGCTGATGGGGCTCCAGATACCCCACCCCGTCCACTCCGACCCCCAGAAAACAATTATAGATATTCAAAAATACAGCTTATTATAATTTTCTGTAGTAAAGAAAATCATTCAATATATCAATTGTTAACGTTAAAAATATAAACTACTGGCCAACAAATATATATTTTATATTCTGCATATCGAAAAAAAACTATTTATGAGCATTGCAATTCTATATCTGAATAAATGCGCAGAGAAATATCCTGGGTGTGTCTCTCCATTACTCTAAAAACTATTTTCTGTTAATGATAATGATGACATATAAGTTATCTTCATTAAATTTATAGAAGTGTCAATAAATTCGAGACGATTCTTAGCTTTTACGAAGTTAGTAAATGTATTTCAGCCCAAAGCTTAAATAAGCCGAATAAGCAATGCGTCCGTTGAACTAACTCCGGAATCTACGGCATGTATGGGTCGATAACATATTACACTCCTGACCGCAAATGCCGACAGCTAATTTTCAGATTTCCAGGAAATATAGGGGATGTAGCCAGCATATTCTTCCGTACACCGAGTTATAGTTTCCCCTCTTTCAACCACAAAATTCGTTCCGAGATTAAACTTTAAGCTCTATCAAAGGACAATACTCCTCCAATAATCACATTGTGTAATATAATTACACATTATAGTATTATTTGTACTTCCTAATTGTTGCATCAAGATACCGTTGAAAAGGGAATATATTACTAACTATAAAGTACATTCAAGATGTTTTAACTGATATCACTTCTACATACGTCCGAAAGAAACAGCTAATGAATCTTTGAAGAATGAATTATTGCAATTCTTCACGGGCAGTTGAAGGACATAGAAAACTTCACGTCATGAAGCATTAAAAACAAAACAAAATGCATGATATTCTCACATTTAAATATTCAAAATATTTGAAATGACCACTGTGTGAAATCTTTATTTAAACAAGTTAACGTCTTTAATCGGAAATCGTGAGAAATGTTAATAAAATAATGAAAATTACTTTGAGTCAAATAGCACCCCGAGCTGAATAGAATAATAGAAAATATGTAAATAAATGTATTTATTGTCTGGGCTGATTTCGACGACCATAAAGCAACACTAGAGACACAAATAACAATATGTTTCCAGGGCACTTGTAAAAAGAAATTTATTTTATTTGTTTATGAAGGTCTTGGTGCAGTAACTAAGTAAACCACATCAGTCACAGCAAAAGTCCGCCTATTCATACATGTTAATATCAATGTATTGGTGAAAGATTAATGTCTACTTTATAGGAGCTTGAGGTAGTAATGATATAAGATCCACTTTTACTAAAATGGAGATATTAACACATTAGTGGGAGCCCTGCTTTGACATGTGTGACTTATCTTCTTCTCGCCCAAGCCGTTCGTTTGATTTTAAATTTAATTCAGTAATTTTTAAATAACGAGATAACAGGAATTTATGTACGCTGTATTTAGTTCATAAGTAAGTATCTCTTTACATCCATTAATTGCGATTTCATACGTTTGAGTTTGCTTTTAAATAAATTGCGAGTTAATTTGTAATGTATACAGTTAACTGATAAGTTAATATTAGTATAATAATTTTATATTTAAATGAAATATCACCAAAAATATGTGAACTTATCCACGTATAAATTCTATTCTCTTCAAAACGTGTTCGTGAAAATTGTTTCCCCATCGCCCCATGCCTAGAGCACGTCTCAGATTGTCACACCCCTTTCAGCGTAGCCCGAATCGGATCCTTTACTCACCCCTCCGTGGCTCCGTAGACCTCAGGGGGATCACCATCGACCCGTTTGCGAAACCCTAGGCTAGGCCTTAGCCGCGCAATCCGAAACAAGCCAGGAGGCGTAGCGCAGTTGGCACAGGGGGCTTTCGCCTTTTTAGGCTCAGGCATTCCCCGACGGTAAGCGACCGCCCGCCGCGGGTGAGCGGTGCAGCCCGGTGCCGAGCCCGCGGGGGAGGAGGGTGGAGGGGCGGGGGTGCGAAGGTTGAGGGAGGGGTGGAAGCTGGTGGGGACGAGGCGTGGGAAATCCCCTTTTGGCGGCGGTTTCGGGGGCGGGCAACCAATCCAGCACCGGACCCTGTCCACTCAAAGCGATCGGGGCGCAGGCGGAACGCAGGCGCGGTAAAGCCGCGGCGGCGCGGCGGCGGCGCGGCGGCGGGGCTGGCGTTGGTGTGGTGGGTGGTGGTGGTGGAGGCGGGTGGGCGAAGACGCAGCTGCTGCGGCGGCCCGAAGGGTTAGCGGAGAGCGGAAAGCGGTGAGTGAGGAGGGCGAAGACCGCGCGCGGAAGTTGGATGGATTCAGAGCGATGGAAGGGGGAAGAGTTGGTGAGAGTGCGAGGGGGGGGTGAAATCGGAGAGGTGTAAAGGCCGCGGGGAGAGAGGAGAGAAAGTGGGGCGGGGGGGGAGAGTGTGAAGTGGGCAGCCCGGCAGGCGACTCGGAGGGCACGGGTGACGAGGTTGAGGACGGGGAGAGCGACTACTTGGGCAAGGGTGGTGAGGGCGGCGAGAAGGACAAGGAGGGGAGGGTTAACGTGGCGATGGCAGCGAGGGTGAAGAGGGTGAAGATGGCAGAAGGAAGGATAAAGGAGAACACGAAGTCGGCAACGAGAAAGCAAGAGAAACAAGGGTGGAGGATGTTGCATTAGTGGCAAAGACCATTTATTATACTAGTTATAAAAATATAGAATAATTGTCAACCAACGATGTTGATACATGGACAATCAACGCAAAAATGTGATGACTGAGCGAAAGACCGATTGATAAGAGAAATCAAATCAGGTAGGCAGATTCTTTTCCAAACTGTTACGTAGAGCCAATAGGTGAAGACCGGAGCGAATGTGGAGAGTGGCAGGGAACGAGGCCCAAGCTTGATGAGAGCGCAGCGGACACCCGCAGAGAAGTTGCTTCGGGCGGTGCCTATTGGAGTGTGTGTACAGCGGGGGGACGGCCCCGCCGCCAGGGACGGTGCCGAGGGTTGCGAGATATGCCTGTGTGGTGGCGGCGGCGGCGCCGGAGACGGGCCGAGAGAGAGAGAGAGAGAGAGAGAGAGAGAGAGAGCAGGGCTGGTGTCGGCGAGGGCAGGTGCAGAAAACGGCAGCGGGGCGCACCAGGCGGGCCGAGGTGAGGCGAGGCTGAATCGGCGGACGAGGCGTTGACGAGGGGCCCCTCCGGAGGAGCACAGACGTTTGCGTAGGTGAGAGGACTGCGACGGGCCTCGAGCGCGTTTGGGCGAGAGGGAGGGGTGGGGGCAGGAAGGACAAGAGGGAGGTCGAGGGTGTGAACACCGCGTGAATGACAGGAAACACCGAGGACAAAATGAATAACGGCACAGTGGCGCGGGGGGGGGAGGCGATGCGACAACGGAGAACGGGGAGAAGAGAAAACGGCACTCAAAGGAACGCGAAGCGAGCACGGCGAGCTGCGTGCGAAAAGAAAGAAGTGAGGTGCGGAGAGAGTTTGGGGCGGGACAGGGAGGGGAGGGGACAAAGCGGGACATGGCGGGGGGCGTCAGTGGACATCCTGACGCACGCTGACAGGTGCAAAGATAATGGAAGTGTGCGACGAGGGTGCGAAGTCGGAAGGGCGGGGCGTTGCCGCGCGAGATCGACGGGTCCGCAATCTGGATGGGGCAGCGGCAGATACCGAAGGACGCGGAGTTCAAAGCAGAGAAGCGGCTTTAAAGCAAAGCAATCTGGAAGACAGCGCGGCGAAGCTAAATTACTTTAAAAGGCTTTTATTACGTGCTGAAAAATACATTAAGCCTGAATTATTGTTCATGATCGTTTAGGTATCGCTTTAATAATCTCTCGAATTATATTTTACTCTACTACATGACATACACAACACAAAATAAATGTTTTGGGTGTGATATTTACATTATAACCACAATAACTACAACATTATAACCACATACAACATTAAAACCACAATTCTGCGAGCATCATATATTTTTCATTTTCACGCTCACATTTATGAAATTTACGAGTCATAAGGCAACTCAATGCACTTAAAGATAACCATGCATCTAACGATAAGATATAGTCGAAAATTTGAACAGACAATGAAAGAAGCTGCGGTAAAAAGTCACAAGATTTCATAACTTAAAGAATGTTGTAATTAGTGTATATTAACCCTGCTAGAAAATGTTCTCCGAGTGATAAATGGTTATTGTTTTTCTAGATTACAGTCTTACACTGGATAAAATTTATTCAATCCTTGAAAAACAAAAATCATTTCCTCGTTCAGAAAGTCGTCCGAAACTGTCAAACTTCCATATTCAACGTGTATCCAAACGTCCATGAGTACGAAAAAACCTTTCCACAAAAGTTTCCAAACTTACAAAGTTGACGAGCGAAGCAGGATGGAGCATGCATTACCCTTTAAGGAATGTATTCGAGGGAAGAGAACAACACGATGGAAGCCAGAGCTTTAACATGAGCGATGGGACAAACAAAGGCGCGAAAGTGGCAGAAAAAGGGTGGAGCAACCAGAGGCAACGCCCTCGAGAGACGGACGCTGGCAAAGTGATCGCGGAGGCGCCTCTGATCACAAAGGATGCACGCCTCAACACTGGATCTAAAGGAAACTCACGCGGTGAAACACACGTGAGAGTTACTTTGCAGTCACATACCTGCGTGAGGAGAAAGAGAAAATGTAGAAACAAATAGGATGGTATTATGCACAAAGAAACCAACGCGCAGAGTAGAAATTGATATTGTAGGTTATTTAAATTCTCTGAATATGATTTTGCACAATTCAGAAAAGCTCTGACCTTCATTTAACAACTATTGTCATTTCTGATTAAAGAAGAAAATATTTAATATATTACCCGTAGAGAACAAATGTAAATGAAAAATTTTCTTTAATTACATTCAATGTGGGTTGCTCTCCTTTCGTGTAAAACCGCCAAATTATAGAATATGAAAAATAAGGTTTTGAGTAAAAGTGTAGTTTTCTGTTTCTCCAATGAGTAAGCAAATAGACCACTTCAACGACAAAATCCTGTCAGTATTACAAGTATTTATCAAGCACTTAATTGTAGGAATTCAACAGTGGACATATATTGGTTTGTTAAATGAAAGGAGCTTAGTGAAGAACACTCATAAACCCATATTCTACTCGGAACTTGAACCTTCAACTCTTAATTGAAGAGCAATGTCGTTTTCATTTTGTCCACCTCGTAAAATATCCTTAATCGCCACTAGTTAGAAACTATTAATAAGCTATTGTTGTTCTTGGCGCGTCAGCCGTGTATGGTCCATCGCCTACCAACGGCGGCCCAGTCTCGCGGCCATGGGTTACGTGTGGTTAGCACGAAGACATCCCTACGCCGTTTTCGGGTCTTCTCAACATAAGAAATGAATTTTCTCATCGTCACACAGCAACATATACTGGAAAATTGCAAGCACTGTATAATATTTCCTGACCGGAAATCAAAACCGGGGTCGCGTTATGAAAAGAGAGCAGGCTTACCAATGAGCTAAGCATCCAGTCCAATAAGTATTACATAATTTAATCTATAAAGTATTATCATCATCAAATTTTATATTTACTTCTTGAATTAGTTCAGTCATTAAATTGTATTTGTTTACTTGAAAAACGCTTGCGAACGTAATACATCAACTGCTATTCAAGTAAATCGGTTCTGCATTCAAAATCGTGTTTCTTAATCTGTATTAACAATATGAAGGAGGTTTCTTTCCCAACTAATTTTGCTCAGAAAACAATTTCACATTCTATGAAAAATTCAGAACAATTTAGGGGGAGCATGTTCTTCTCGAAATATTCTTGGTTTGATTGTGGTATGGAATGGGAAATCTCATTTTTTTCACGAATCTCATTTTTCATTGGGAGATCATGTCTATGAATTTCCACTGAGCAGCGAGTTAATATGATTACGTTGAAATCAAGATATGTATGGAAACTGTTTATGAAATAGATCGGTTCTCCACTCAGTGCCCTCAAGAGCTCTAGCAACGGCAAAGAAGCTAAGTCGAGGAAATCCCTCAAGTTAGAACCCGAGCGCTCATTACGGACTTCAACGAACAATAATCCTGTCAAACCAAATGAGTAGTGGAATCATCTCTTGGATAAACCAGTCAGGGTGGAACGCCGGCTTCATCTCCTCTTCCAATTGCCATCTCCTGTGCTCTGCCGAGTTTACCTCTGAAACTTCGCGGACAGCCTCGAGGTCTGTGGAGGAATAGCACCTAACGTATTGGCCCTGGCGCCGTGTCGGATCGATAGCGGCGCGAGCTCTCGTCACTGATGCAATTCCACGGCCGGACGGGCGGGCCGGGGAGGTTGGGTGGGTTGCGTAGGTGGGTGGGGCTGGCGGGCCCGCCACGCGAGCGGTACGGTGGGACGCCGGGGCTTCACGGCACCTGAGTCCTTTGAGGTGCGCGCACGCACGCACGCACACGCCCCGCCAACACGGAAAGGACAGTAACGAAGGGCGCCAAATAACCGGGGAAGCTTCAACTAATCTGATTATTGCGATTTGTAAATAAATTAGCAAATCATTATTTTATTTCACTCCTCTCGATTTTTAGAGTTGGCAACGTTCGTATTCATCAGAGCTCCGGCCAAAGGGGAGAAGCATAACAAATGAACAAAGGCTTATCAATAAAGAATTATCACAAAAATAAACAATCTGTATCATTACTACTTAACAGGGTGAAAATGTTAATTAATTTTTTAAATCAACTCACAAACTACTAAATATTTAACTTGAAGCAGGTATGTAAAATGAAATGTGAGAAAAATTACAAATAGCCGTAAATTATCACTTTAAAAAATTCTTATAAATATATTATTATTATTATTATTTTATCGTAGGGTGTAAGCACTCGAGCAGGTAGAAAACTAAAAATCAAAAAGAAAATTTACAAAATTACTTCGCGGAGAGAAACGTGGGTACTTTACAGGGTACTTTGAGAAATAAATCCCAAATGAAATTGAACTTTTTAAAATGAAATAGGGAAGCATGCTGAAATGAATTATAGTAACATGTGACTGTAAACTTCTCCCAATTATTTGATTCGACAGAAATCATAATGCTGTCACTAATGCAATAGAACGCATTTTAGCAAAGCTGTACTTTGAGTACGATGCCTTGAGTACATATTCTAAATTTATAAAACCTAACAAATGATTATTTGGTTTTGCCGAAACAAATTCAATCACACATCTCCCGCTACCCTCACATTTACATAACGTAAAGTAATCAATTTTTTGTTATTTAAGATCGCATCAACATCTAGGTTATTAGCGATAACTATTGCATTTAACGGTATGGTAACTGTGAAGATGATATGATATGGTGATGATAGGTAGTGAAAGGATGATGATAGGTAGCGAAAGGACGAATATAACTATGCGCGAGGCGGGACTCGAACCCGTGATCCTTCGGTTCGAGATCGCTACGGCACTACTGCCTTAATGATCTGGGCCACTGGACTGGCAAAGAAGGTATTATTATGTCATAAAATGTACTTTCAAATCCCAGAGAGAATTTATATTTGGAAAATGCTAACGCATTCGACGCTTAAAGAATTAATAATAATGTTTACAATATGTAACGTTTACTTATTGATTTGTTTGTTTTGTAACATTCTAGTATTCTGAAAAGAAAGCGTAGGTAAATACCATTAAACTCGACCCTCCAGTGCACACACACACAAAAAGCGGAGAGAAATCCCTCTTGAAAATCTCTTCTGTGATGCAAAAGACTGCCACTTTCAGCTAAAGTTTGTAAGGGTCTAGACGAGCTTAGCGCTGTTGTCAGTCTAACGACAGGATCAGCCCCTTGCAATTCATCCTGGGCTCGTGGGCGGCGAGAAGACACATGTGGTACCTCTGATGCTTTTCTTTGGCTTAATGCAGGCAATCTTGCTTCTTCAGTCGCCTACAGGAAGTTCAGAGGGGTTGGAATTTAAATCATGTACTATTAGAGAAGTCCGAATGAGTTGTTGTATGCAGTTGCAAGAGCGCAACTGATGTATGAAATGGAGTTCCAATGGGGGCGGACATTCGACACCGGTTGAGTGGCTAATTAGTAATTCCGGGCGTGTCAACTGATAAGGTGTTCTCGTAGGTGTAGTGCATGTTTTGTCGCGGGAGGGAGGGTCTCCCGCTGGATGGCGACATGCGGCTGGGGCGGTGCCCTGCTGGTGAGGAAGCCCTTTTAGCAGCCGGTAGGTCGGCACCATATCTCACATCCAGCGAGGAAAGATCACGGCCACCTCTCGAGGGAAAAATGAACTACACTTACGGGAATATCAGCTGAAGGGTGCAGGGATAATCAATCAGTCAATCAACTAGTTATCTCCCACCAGAGGGGCAAGCTCCAAGCTCCCGCCTGATCTCCCGGCATGTGTGGTGCATATACGTGTGCATGTAAGTAAGCGGTGAGGACAAGACAAGGTATAGAAAGGAAATACCGCGCGCGGTCCGTGAAACGTTTGTTAGGGTACTGCTCCGACATTCGCCTGCTCGTGATGGTAGAAACCACGAAAAGGTACCGACCAGAACAGTCGGCTGCTAGAAGTCTCTAGACAGCGGTTGAATTCAACCTAGCTATGTAGCCAGTGTCGAAAATTCTTCGTCCGTAGGGACTCGAACCCTTGGACTTCCCGTTAAGAGGCACTGAAGTGACATTAATTGATGCCCTGAGTCACCACAACCGATTTTTTGACAGTGCCAGCATTGCCACTGCCTCTACAGCGTCGGTAATCGAGAAGTTATAGGGTTTGAGTCCCGGTGGTGGCAAATTTTCCACCCAATTTTATTAGGTCGAGATATAATCCAACTACTGTGTGGGAGAAATAACCTAAAAATAAAACCGGCAAATGAGTAATTTAATGCTGAAAGATGGAGAACCGGAAGAGGAAAAAATATATTTTATAAGATAAGCCGACTTTAATAGTTTCTTTTATTACTAAAAGTAGTCATTGGTATCCTTGTCTTTTAGACTGTAATTTGTACTTCCCCTCTTGCATATAAAGAGAAAATAAAAATGAAGAATTACACATTTCCCCTCATTATACTGGTAGAGGAATGTCTGCACAATTTTGTACGGTATAATTTGCACAAGACCATCCACATTGTAATGGGCACCTCTTAAGTGTGATTAATGATTGAAAATGAAAATTCAGCGTATATTCAGGGCATGTGAGAGAAGCCAATCAAAATCTCGTTGGAGTCACTCTTCGTCTAGGGCAAATATCCCTAACGGCAATCAGGATTTTATGCTCGGCGCTTCGAGGTACTTGCCGGGCGCACGGCCCGCTGTGCTTCGGACCCCATCGGGCTGGAAGTTGGAGCGAAATCAGCCTCGCGTGCTGCCCTTTGCTTTGCCTGATATTCCTGCAACCCTCACCCTGGCCTCCATGTCGCCGACGCAGCCCCTGCGTCTCTTTCCCGCGACTCCGTATCCATCACGCTTCCTGCGGCTACCACCACTCATCACGCTCCCCGTGACCACCCAACTCCCCATGTCCATCACGGTCTCAACGCCTATAGTTATTCTTACACCCTTTTCATGCTCTCCACGCTCATCTTGCCCCCCTACGTCCGTCATGATCCTCGTGTTCATCATACGCCTCACGTCCATGACGCTCCCCACGTCCGACACTCTCCCCACGTCCGTCACGCTCCCCACGTCCGTCACGCTCCCCACGTCCGTCACGCTCCCCACGTCCGACACGCTCCCCACGTCCGACACGCTCCCCACGTCCGACACGCTCCCCACGTCCGACACACTATCTACTGCTCTCATGCACCAAACGGGCATCAAGCTATTCATATCCATCACGCTCCCCACATCCATCATGCTCCCCAGGTTCATCACGCTCTACATACCCATCAAGTTCCCTACATACATCTCTCACTAGGCTGGTAAGTTCTCTATACGAACTGTCACAATTCACACATTCTTCTGTTGTCTCTTTCCACGACCCCGTGCATCGCCTGCTCTCCCGATCGGTACACCCCACGCTCTCCAGATCGCATACATGTCCCGCATCCTCCAACCTGTTCCACATCCACAGCCTGCGTCCTCCCGCGCCGCGAGCCTCGCTGACCGCGCTGGCCGTTTCGTGTCCTCAGCGGCGCGCATCCTGCAGTCGCTGGACCGCAGCGCGCAGCCCTGCGAGGACTTCTACCAGTTCGCGTGCGGCGGCTGGATCCGGCGCAACCCGGTGCCCGAGTCGCAGTCCTCGTGGGACCAGTTCCGCGTGCTGCGCGGCGACCTGCTGGTGCAGCTGCGCGGTGAGTGGCGCGCCCCCTCCGGGCACCGGACCCCGACGCCGCGCTGCGACACAGCACGCCCCCGCGACCCCGCACGCCCAAGGTTCTTAGTCCCGTAAGAGTCGTGCATGCAATATCCCGAAAGATGGTGGTGTTCCTTCCCAACTGAAAGTGAGAATCGGCGCCGACCTACAGATCCTGAGGCCTGTGGAGTTGTCGCCTCCAGCGCGGCCCTGCGGGACAAGCTCTAAGTTCCTGACTGGTCTCCCTTCATGTGCGATAGTGTGGTGTTTGTAAGTGAGGAAGGATATATTGCGCGCGGCCCGCGGCCGTACTGTTAGGTTAACAGTCGCTTGGTATTGTTTGTAAAAATCATGGTAGAGACGAATCAGACCAACCGGTCATTAAAATTCTCCTCCAGACAGTGGTTGAAAAAGCTAATCGTTAAAATGCTTTTCCACAACTATTACTTTTTATATCATTTCGAAATTCACGTCACAAAGCAATGTAGTATTCCTCACTATTCTAACCACAATAATATTCAAAACGTTATTAAATAATGAATTTAACTTAGCAACAACATTGTACTTGCTAATATAAAAGAATATCTTGTCTTTAGTTGAATGGAAAAGCACAGAAATATTTTCTACAATTAAAGAACCATCCGTGAAATATTAAACACAAACATTATCACGCATTGATTTGTCTCTTCTTTTTAAGCTATCAAGTACTTCATGGTAAAAAATACGATGAAAACTGAAAATACGTCAAAACTGAAAAGAATGTCCACAAAACATAAAAAACAATTGATTAAATCGCAGATATTCACAGACCAGTGGCAAGCGATAACAAAATACGGATCTCTAAAGCTATCCGCCTGGAATATAGATAAAAGGCAGAGCAGAATTCATACAGATAGAATACAGATAGTATTTACCGAGCTCGTCTGAGATTATATGTATTTTTGAGTGTTCGAAACCAAACAATTCTCATAAGAGTAAATTGCAATCTTAGTTGACGTCTTAGACGATTCAAATTTACGAAATATTAAACCTCACTGACAATAAATGCAAATCACAACACTAAATCAGAAAATTTGCAGAAACGAGGATCTCCTAGGTTGTGCTCAATCAGATACCACTAATCCTCACTTCCGGCTTCCGCCAGCGTATACCCCGCAGCTGTTAGTTCAGCCCTTGCCACGCGGAGCGGGGACGCACAATAGACTGGCACGGCCATATGCCGTGTTTACTCTCCAGTCTATCGCGAAGGCCAATAGACGCTCGTCCCCTTGCGAGCATCCCTCCCCTCCCCACCCCTCCCCTTCCACCCTCCCGCCACGGCCTGCGGTTCCTGTGCGGCGACGGCCTCCCCGCTGGCGATCGCACGCCTCCCTTCCCCCTCTCTGCCTCCCCCCTCCCCACACACCCCTCTCCCTGCACCGCCCTTCCGCATACCAAGGAGCTGCCCCTCTCAGCACATCTCTCATGACGAGGGCGTGGTTCTACCCACGAGGCAAATCTGCTCCTACATGCGGGTAGGGGGATTTGTTTTAGATATCCGTCTTCTAATTGTATATAGAGATGTTTCGCAATTTTTTATATATATAATGTACGTCTCCAGGAAAAAGGACAGACTTAAATAATCGGAATCTACGCAGTTCTTTCGAATAAGACTGTACTCCCTCCACACCTCTTACTGCATGGCCATGGTAAGTTCTATGAGAAAAATCGTCTGAGAATCCATTTTTTCATCCCGTTTCTAGGAACAAAAATAAATATTGATGTGTAATATCGCTCTCTAGGAAATCATATGGACTATAATAATGAGAATATTCCACGTTTTTCAGAACAAAACTACTTCCCTACAATATTGCATCACCGCAGAGAGTCTCTCGAAATACTATGTGCATACGAGATTACATAAGAATTTTTCTACACATCTTTCATTTCATTTCGAGTCATACGTTTTCATAAACTTTGACACGTATTTCACATATCCTTTATGATAAAATATCAACCCTAGTAAAATCTAGAACGACGTCAGATGAATACTTCCTCCATCACCAAGGCCGTGGCATAACGTAAGAGACAAATTTTAGCACAAAAGCTTAAACAGAAATTTATACTTGCAATCATACTATTATTCCGTTTGTAAACATAATTTTCGGTATACAGTATTCTTCTGTACGCTAAATAATTAAATGTGTTTGTGGGTATTGCGTATTAACCCAAGAAACGTAAAAGGAGAAATAAAATGCAACAGCTTTTTTATTAAGACGGATCATTCCTTGCATATATTACACCAAGTCCATGGTGTGTCACGAGGGGAAATGAACGCATACGCAACAGTTAAAGTTACATTTTCTTCTTGTCATGTAACTCTTCTGGGTGTTGTAATTCCCGATACCTAATATTTTACTCTGGGCAATGATTCACACTTGATTGTTAATAACTATGATATTATAAAATTAGATTTCAAAAACATATGTCAAGAAACGTAAAATTTAGCATAACCTCACTCCTCTGACCTCATGAAGAAGATATGCGCATTCGAGGTGGGAAGGGCAACCATCGATTATTTCCTTTGTAAGATGAAGTTTCTCGAATATTTACATGTATTATCTTTCCCTGCAGTAGACCGTCAAACTCCGTCTTTTACTTCGTTTATATAAGCTTTATTCGCAAAATCTGATACGAAATATCTCTTCATGGGTAAAAAGTTAACCTTACTTCGAAATTAATATACGGTTTTGTTTTTCACACATTTATCTTACAAACAGATTTTGCTCGATTCATCCCTTAACTTTTACTATTTATTTTCTAAATTTAATTCATTATTTTTTCTTCTTTTGAGCCAACATTTTGTAATTAGAAGAGTAAGCCATCCGAAAAAGGGTTTAATGCTGTAAGCTACAACCATCTACACAGCAAATATCTATTTACTCAATAATTTAAAATAGTTTACTATTGGAAAACCTTTATAACTTTTACTACATAATAAGTACTTTCACAAATACTACATTTTTATACCATTATCCATTATGTGCTAGCATTAATGTTGTATATGGCGATCCTTGCAGACAAAGGATCATTGTAATTTGTGCTTCCATCTGGAAAATACGAAACTTGCCGGGATGTGGGAATGAAGAAAAGAACGAGCTTCCTATAATGAAGACTACGTCACTTCCGCTCGCCGCGGGGCGTGTCCCTCCGACGTCTTTCCCTTCTCCCCCTCCTCCGCTTCGTCCTACGCCTCATCCTTTCCGACTTCCTCCACGCTCCGTCTTCTACTTCCCGTCTTCGGCGGCAGCGCGCGCTGTGGGCCCGAGGCACGCCCACACGCAGCCCCGCCCCGCGCCGTCCGCACGTGACCGGTCGGCGCGGAACCGAATACAACACCCGGACACATCCCCTTCGGACGTGGACACGAAGCCGCAGACGTGAATGGAAACACCTCGCAATTTATTGCGTTTACTCGCGAGAGCCGCGCAGGTCTTGCGTTGATAAAGCTCGCTTCGTTGAAGAGTTGTTGTGTGCGAACGTGTCTGAAGGAGGAAGCACGAGCTTCGTTATTGGAGTGATTTATGACGTTGTGGTGACAGATGTTTTAAAAAATTAAGATAGTTTAATTCTATCTACATGACAGTTTCTTTTCATCGATGTATGATCCCAGAATATTCCATGTTCATAAAATATTCTTCTTAGTTGTGACAGTCTTAATTAAAAATGTGTGGGAGGTGAGGGGGAAAGTTTCCTACTCAAAATTTTGAAGATTTATAATAATGTAATTTATTAATACTTTGTTTCTAAAAATAATTCATATCTTCACGTTTTTATTCTACATGTATGTATTAACAAAGTTTTTAAAATTAATTTTTGAATTCGTTGTTATTCCGAAATTTCAGAAAATAATAAACTAATATCTCTCTCCCATTCGTAATTACCCTCCATCTCCCTCTCTTTCTAGTAGATATTCAAAGAGTATTCTGTAATTTTATATTAAGATATTTTTTCAAACTGATTGTTTTAAAATCATTCATTTTTAACAGCTGAAATGTTAAACCAAGTATAATTAAGGTGCACCTACATGCCGAACGCTATATGTAAGACAAAACTCGCTCCAGTGTTCTCCCGAAATCGTAAAAGGGACACCAAAAAGTGTCAAATTCAAACGCCAGAATATTGTAGCCGTCTCATCGCATTTTTCATTCAAGAGACATTACACAGTTATACATGTGTGCGGGTAGTAATTGCGGGGATCTGGCTACAAATTTGAAATATGTTGAACAGAATTAAATAATAAAGGAATATTTTCGGCATTCCTAAAATGAAAAAGTTATTTTTCAACATAATTCAGAAAATATACTAGAATAGTACTATTGCATCTCTAATGACAAAAAAATTGAAAAAAATAATTTGGCACAGTTTTGAGATATTTTTTTACTCATAAAGATGTTCTTCTTTAATGATAAAGTTTAAACTGCTTTCCATCACATTTATTTGGGAGAGTAATCATAAACGGGAACTCTATACTTTGTTGATAAAGAGACGACACTACTTTCTAAAAAAGCTGAAGGCAGGCTTCGAATCCGTAATCCTGAAACCGAAGCGTTAATCCTGTCACCTCCCCGGCACCTGGATCAACACCGCTCCACAACGAAAATACGGAGAACTCTGCTTCCCTTGCAGAGCTCCTGGAGGCGAAAGGCTCCGACGATGATCTGCAGCCCGTGAAACAAGCGCGCGCTCTATACCGCACCTGCATGGACACAGGTAAGCTCCCACGGGAATATCTATTTATCCCAAAAGAAGTTAAAGAATAAATTTCTAAAATAGTTTATTTATTTATTTACATAAACAAAATTACAAATTGTATCTAACACTAATCAAAATCAAAATTAAAAATATTAAATGTACAGAAGTAAAGAAACTCTCCTCCACTTCTGTTTGGATACTTACGCAAGTATAAATTTTATGTTTTAGCAATCGTCAAGATCTATGATATGCAAATATATTTTACAACTGAGATTTCGTATCTAAATTTATATTGTTTTATATCAATTTTCTTGCAAACTGCTTTTATTGTAATATGAATAATTGATTTTGTTCTTAGTTGTTTTTTTTAGTAATTCCTTAGACAAATACTAAAATACTTTGTTTGCTTCTGCATAATAAATTTTACTTCAATCCATCTTAAAGTTACAGTTGATATTGTTAACTGGGGTTAAAAAATTACTATTTGTGTTATTATTATAAAATTAAATGTATGTCATATAAATGTGTACAATAATCATTTCTCAACTAAATTTATTTGGGCTTGAATTTAGAAAAACACAACAGTCCAATTCAACGAACGATCACCCATTTCTGAAAACGAAAAAAAACACTGTCGTCCTATCGACTTAAAAAAATTCGTCCACTAACGGGAAGGGTCTCCTCCGCTTGTCCGCTTCAAATATTGACCGAAAGAAAGCTTCTCTCAGAAACTTCTTTTCTCCGGTACATCTTCAGAGCCCACTCTAGCATCTCCACATACGAATGTTACGTCGAAAGATAAATAGTTGAACTGTAAAAGTAAAATAATTCTTTTCGGAGAAAGAAAAAAAATCACTTCACTTGATTCTCGTTTCATTTCCTACAAGAGATGCATTGCAAGCATGCGAAAGAAAGGCAAGTCGTAAAACCTAAGGAAGTTTTGAAGATACATTGTTTATGTGTAAGATATCGCTGAGATAAGTTGAAATATTGACACTACAGTCGTGTAGTATAAAAGATAAGACTCTTCATAAGTAGTTCAAAAACTTCGAAAGGTCAAGAGTTGAGACCGTGTAAAGCATTTTATCCTGCAAGAAAAATAAAGTTTCACTAAAATCCTTCAAAAACTCTCATTTCTGGAAGCCAATCTTTGAAGCTTAAAGCGAACAAAGATGATCTATATCTTTCCTAAAAAAACGTTCCTTGGAACACAAAAAGAAATCATAGTATGCTTCATCATTGCATGGAGGCAATCATGAACAAAGTCATCAAGCAAATCATTACAATAAGCAGCCCCTTTTCCATTAATGTAGTTTAAAATACTTATAAGTAGTTAAGTCAAGAATAAGTACAAATTTCACATTTTTGCTTGTCATACTTCTTTCGAAATAATGTCGTTCTAAGATCGTAACATTAATTTATGATTAAATATTCCAATCACTCTATATCCTTTAAACATTCTCCTCCTACCAATTACACTGATGGCTACATGTGTAGAGGAAGGAGAGCAAAAGAGGAGAGGAGCAAAAAGGGGGAAATAATGAGGGTTCGACGTCTTGGAAACCTACCAAACTACCCTTTCGTTAACTGCTGATGAGGAAATTTCCGTCTAAAAGTCTTCGATCGGGCTGAATTAAGCCGGGAATCTGGTCCGACGTTTACGGATTTTAGACCGATGAACATGAACCAACACACTGAATTCTGCACTCCAGACAAGGAACGAGATGTGGAGAATGACCACTAAAAGAGAGGAAGAGAGCAAATGGGAAATGAAATTACGATTGAAGACACAGTTGCATAATAAGACTCCTTTTCAAGGGTAAAAATGCTAGTTAACAGAGTCATGCAGAAAATAAGATAGTAGGGAAAGGCAACGTGTAAATTGGTCGAGCTAAAACAGTGTGTAATTCCTCGGGTTATTTGTAACTTGAATTTTTGAAAATTCATAGAGTTCAACGAACATTGGACCTGCGCTTCTCATACGCGGATTTTGCACTATTCGAGTAAAGAACTCAAAGAAAAAATAGAAAATGAAAAATAGAAAATTTTTGAGAAAATCTCTTTCAAAATTGCTTTCGTAGATACTCGCTTTGCTATCCCAGGCGGTGCCCACGTACAAGACCAGAAAGACGAAGAGACAAACAGATGTATTGTCAGGCAATAAAGTAGAAAACAAGAAGAATCACAGACAATCACACATACAGAGGCAAGGCGATCAGAAGACTGTGTGCTCAAAATGACAAAAGCTGTTAGCATTCTTATCACACTGTACAGGTATTAGCAAAATACAGATACAGGCAACGATAACAGGCAAACAGATGTAATAAGAGAATAAGTCAACAAACAGCAAGTTTACAGACACACAAGGAGAGGCGAGACGATCAGAAGACGTAGGCAATGAACTAAAAACGCAAAATGGTGATAGGACAATCACCACGATGCTCTGGGCAGTTCTGGCGGGCAATGACAGAGAACAACGCAGTGGAAGATAGACAAGTAGGTGTAGTGACACGCAATTAAGTACTAAACAGCATTAGTATAGACTATCACGCATACGACTGTCTGTAAACGCAGATTATGAACTAATAACGTCAAAAGTTGCACAGCTCTGCCCCGGGCAGTGCCGAAGCACAAAGATGACCGATCATGAAGACGAAGACAGGCAATCAGGTAATTAACAGTAGGATCTATCGACAAACAAACAGAGGCCAGACGATCAGTAGACATAGACAGTGAGCTCAAAACACTTAAAGCTGTGTGAATATTCAACACGTTACCCTGGGCGTTGCCGACGTAGATGAAGACAGGTTAGCAGGTAGCAAACAATCAGACAAGCGCACAGAGGAAAAACGATCAGAAGCCTTCACCAAAGAGCTAAAATCGTTCAACTCGGAACAGCGTTTTTCGAGAAACCTTATATGACATTATTCAAAGCACATGTACTCAATAATGTGAACAAATTTCCGCTAATGTAAACGGAAGAACGAACGTTTTGAAAAAAAATAATTTTTTTTTCGGTATCAGGAGACCCTAAAACGCGTATTTACGTTGAAATCTGGAAATCGATTTTCCGCAGCATTACATAACTTTCCATATACTACGTATATTACTCCGTATATACGTACTATACGGGAAAGTAAAAATAGAAATGCGAAGAATAAATATTTCTATAAAAAATATATTTTTCTTTATAAGCCATCTATTTCTATATAGCCAAACCGACCCCAATTCAAACAAAATTGTAGCTTTAAGAAGAAGACACCATAATACTGAAAACACGTATCAACCCATGATCTCCTAATTTTGAGTGCAAGCGCGTGTTCACACCGCGCCCCGGGCGCGTGCGCAGAGCGGCTGGAGCAGATGGGCGTGCGGCCGATGGTGGGCGTGCTGCGGCAGCTGGGCGTGGGCGAAGCGCCGCCCCCGCCGGGCGAAGCCTCGCGCGCCCGCCCCGCGCCCTTCGACTGGGTGCACGCGCTGGGCAGCGCGCACCGCGTGCTGGGCCTCAACGTGCTCTTCGGCTTCTGGGTCAGCCAGGACATGCGCAACACCAGCCGCAACCTCATGGTGGTGAGTACTCGCTGGGCCGTGGACCGTGCTCTGGAGACGCGGCAGAGGCCGTGGCTACGCGGGTGTAACGGTTAGCACTGTTGAACCCAATTCGCGGATTCAAGCCCGATCGAATTCTTGGATTTTTTTTAGAGTCGAAAAAAAATTCTGCATACCCTTTCCTTCGGAGGGGAAGTAAGACTGGATGTCCCATCTGGTAAATTATTGTATTTATGTAATCCGATCGAATTCTAGGATTTTTTTTAGAGTCGAAAAAAAATTCTGCATACCCCTTCCTTCGGAGGGGAAGTAAGACTGGATGTCCCATCTTGTAATTTACTACATTTAAGTGATCCTCGAGTCTACAAGAAGCGTCTCCGATGAATTCAAATCGCCTGTTTCATCGCTCCTCTCTTTGGCAGACGGTGAAAGGAGGGTTGAGGAGTTTGCGCGGTCAGGCAGAAGAGCAGAAAAGAAGGCATAATTGAATTTTCTCTACTCCCAATCGGTCATTTGATGGATACAATCAGTTGCATAGTGATAGTCTTTACGGTACGCATTTAATTGTGGTAGAGCCTCTTGACCAATCGCAGAGAAGTTTACGAACAAAGTATTGACACTTAATCTTTGAGTAATGCCCATTACAACATCATCGTATCATAAGGTACTATATTGAAATGAATTGCAGTGTCTCCGACTGAGAGTTTCTAAGATTCTTGGTGGATTTTCGGCACTGAGTAGAATTCAGACACTGCATGGAGGATCATTCTAGACGTCGGCTGCTCTGGTCGGTAGTTTTCTGTAGTTTTTACGATCCATACCAGACACATTAGTATGCAATATTCTAATAAACAGGCGACGGACACCGCGCGATCTTTCCTTTCTCTTTCTTGACCCCTGTTCATTCATTCATACATACATACATACATACATACATACTCGTACATACATACATACATACATACATTACACACATACATACATACATACATACATACATACATACATACATACATACACACACATATACATGCATGCATTACACTACCACAATGCCGGGCACCAGTCGCGAGCTTTGAGATTGTCTTGCTTGGGATTATGCTCCGCTGGCGAAGATACCCAACGGTGGGAAACCCCCCAATCCCCTGGCCTATAGGCCTGCGTCTGAACTGCCGTTCCCGGCTGACCAACGCATCTACTTCCAGGGATATAACACTTCCAGAACTATAGACTATAGCAGTTGACGTGCCTGAAAATAATTAATCAAATTAATCCGTAATTAATTGCCGTAGCCCTACATTAGCCCTGCTATATTTTGAAGTCTCGTCTACCAATAGTCGTGAATTTAAAATGTGCACTACTTATTCCCAATTTCCCAATTCGCCAGGGTCTTTATCCGGTAATATCCATGCAACAAGTTGATAGTATACGCTGTGCTCTTTATGGAATGTAGGTGTGAAACTACTAAACTACGAAAAAATTATCCCTTGATCTAATGACGAATTGGATATAGACACACAGAAGTGTTGTCTCATTTGCTGACTTTTTGAAGTCAACGCTCTGAACAAATTGTATGGTGTATATAAAGCAAAATGATATGCCAGTTTTACATACACAAAATCAATTCCAAATCATATTTAGCTGCTTTTATCTAACAGAAACATACTGCAATAGCTTTGTAACCCAAATGCTTGTATTCTAACTTATATATCCGTATTTTTTTAAGATCGTAACATTGGTTAGTTTCCCTTGACTATAATTACATTGTAACATATGTAATAAACAGAAATCATTTATTGGACGGATTTAAAAAGAAAATTAATCCTTGAATCTAGTGGTCTTCAAAACAGTTTGAAGCTATTTAAACACGAATCATTGCTGCACATTGGAACGTGCTATGTTCTAGGAAACTCATTGGACGTTTACAGCGAATTCAATTTTCTGACCGATTACATTTTCACAAATTTTGCGTAAAGATGTTTCCATGAATCACCCACATGAGTAAATGTGGCATTTCCTGGAAATGTGAAATTCTAGGGATGCAATTCGATGCGCAGTTCCTAAAAAATTATTGGCTGTGTCTGCCTAACACATGTTTTTTGAATTTGCTGCCTATCACACTTGCCATTCCTCTTAAGATTACAATACAGGAAAAATAAATTCTATTACATAATTAGTTTTTCCGACGGATAGTGAATCACATTAGTATGTACAAAATATTATCACAATATTACAACTCATTGAAAATATTGTAATCATTAGATATTTAGATGCCTCTTCGGCTAAAATACTGTGTTCCGGGAAGTCAAAACTTGCGAGTGAAGTCAAAAATTGCAAGTGAATTCAAAAAGTACAATAATTGTCTGCAGATTGACGTCATTACTATTATATTTGATAAAATATTCTCTAAACCTAACATGACCAAAGCAACGAAATATCAAACTCTTTATTTCTTTTCTTAATACATAAATTAATTCCTTATAAATTTTTCATAAAAGTAATAATTTTATTTCTATATCAAAATAATTTGCTAGAAGTAATTATTACCACGTTCAAAAGGAAGCAACTTTTTGGCCTCAAATTGTGATAATTACAGGCGGAAATGATATTGAGATGAAGAAAGATGAAAAAGAAGGTACTGATCACTTTAATCATCATTATGTTTCAGGAGACCTCTCTTCATAAAAATCGTCGTTTTTAATGACTCCAAATAAAATTCATTCCAAATTCAAAGAAAATCGAACAAAACATTTGCTCCTGAATGCCTAAGAAACAAACTTACAATCGAAATGACGAACTATCGAGTTCAAAAGATACCTTGCTTTGCTTATTTAATAAATTACCGCCAAGTGTTGAATCTAAAAAAAATTACCAATTTTTTTCTTTTTCAAAATATTCATTACAAACCGAATAACAAAACTTAGTACTTCTGAAATTCGACACTATACAAACTAACACTGTGACAAATAAATAATGAATTTGCAAAATCACAGAGCGCTGCTTTTAAATCACCTATAATTGGTGCCGCGTTTATTATTACAAACAACGCACTCTTATCAGTTTTGTTTCAAATAGCATTATATGAAATTTCAGAGGAAAGTATACTATTTTTAATGTCATTCACATGAAAATGATAAGTATTGACGAATTACTATTAATATATTCACGTATGTTTTCGCAATTGCACGCTTTTTGTACCATAACTCAAGGACTTTTATATTACACTGTTTTTGTATGTTATTGTCACACCACTAGGTATAAATGTATTCCATATTAAATAAAGGGGGTGTGTTAACCGATTATTGATAAGAAATTACGCAATTTTTGCCCTTTTGTCAAGGAAAATTAGAGGAGAAAAAAACAAATCGTGTAAGTGGCCGTTGTTGCTCAAAGTGGCTCTAATCGGATTTCCATTGGTCTCTGGCGGATGCGTTTAGTTACACTTTCACGGACAGCTCTGCAATTCCTGGAAAGCTTCATTCTATTAACGTCCTCGCGGGATGTGCCGGTTGATCGGCGCGAACGAACGTTGGGGGAACAAGGCAGTGGGCCGACAAACGATTGACTACAGTGGCAGAACAATAGGAAAAGCTAGAATACTACGTAAAAACTAGAATACAGGAACTGAAAGTAGGACTACTGAAAATATTGAGATAAAATCCCAAGAGGAGAAAATTAGATTGCTAAAAAAGAAGACTGGTAAAATGCATTACGCAAATGGAATTAAACGACTGTATCATTGCTAATGACATTTGCAACGTATAGGATCAGGACTTATTATGAAGGGACATGCTGATAGAGTTGCGGTGAAATGAAAGGTAAAACTGGGATATTTTTGCTCAATCTGCCTAGGGTACTGATAAAATACTATACTTGCGTATTCATTAAACCATCAGTCGCACGAATTAACTATGATGTTAAGATTCACGAAAAAGTTTAATAAACATTTTGGTGAGGGGAAACAGATTTACAGTAAATCGTCTTAATCCCATTACAGGATAAAACGTATATAATTAATAAGGGAATTCTGGTCCTACCAAAGGGGAACGCACGTGTAGTAGTTGCCAATTCTCCGAATAGTTATCGGTATAAATGCTGCTGAAATTAAAAAAGAAACAATGTGTCTGCAAAATTTAAGGTGGGCAGTGAGTTGCCTATAAATTTTAAATACAAGGTATGAAAACGTAAAAAAGGAAAACCAAAACAGGTCTTAAATTTTTCTAGGGAGAGAATTCGCCTGACAACGCACATAAAATTCATAGAAAAAATGAATAGACTAAAGCTGTATAAAAATATAAACTGAAAACCTGAGTCGTAAATGAAATATATGATGGAAGTATAGAAAAGAAAAAAAATTGAAGGCTCAGCAAGAACAAAACCGGTGAGTCCGAATTATATTGTGGCCGCAAGACAGATGTGAGCCGGTGAACAAAAGGAAGGGACGGGAAGGGAACAGGAATGACGGGCAGAGTCGGGTGGGTGGACAGGCGGGAGGGCAGATGGACAGATGGACAGGAGGCAGTCGGACAGGCGCACGTCGAACGCCCAGCGACCACGCGAAGCGGCGCGGCGCGGCGCTGCGAATCAATTGGTGTCGCTTGCGGAGGGGACGGGGGTGGCGAGGGTGGCGGAGGGGGGCGGTGGCGGGTGACAATTGCGGGAAGCAGGAGACAGCGGCGCAGGGGGGCGATTGCGACAGTGAGGAGGGGTTGGCGGAGTAGCGCAGCCGCGGAGGCAGGCTGTAGGAGTGAAGGGAGCGGCGGGGTGGCGGTCGCCGGCGAATGAGGCAGGGAGGCCGGACGAGGCGGAGGAGGCCGAATGGGCGGGGAACGCAGGGCGATGGCCGGGGGTCGAGGGCGATGGGGGGGTCGAGCGGGCGAGGGCGATGGGGGGCGGACTGGCGGGGGGCGATGGCGGGGCGATGGCGGGGCGCGATGGCGTGGGGCATGGCGGGGGCGATGCGGGGGGCGATGGCGGGGGCGATGGCGGGGTCGAGGGCGTGGGGGGGTGCGAGGGCGAGGGCGGAAGGGCGGGGGGATGGCGGGGGCGATGGCGGGGGCGGCATGGCGGGGTCGAGGGCGATGGCGGGGCGAGGGCGCGATGGGCGGGGTCGAGGGCGATGGGCGGGTAGGGCGATGGCGGGGTCGATGGGCTATACCGGGTGGCGAAATGCGGGGGCCAAGGTACAGAGACAAGGCTGTGCAGATGCAGTCGAGAGCGAGCGGGGGCGGTGAGGGAGGGTAGATGCAGATGGGGGACGAAAAATGGTGAGAGGTTCTAGAACGCTTGGAGATGGGACGGGGTTTGGGACGATGCGGTTGAGAGCAGAGGCGGTGGTGGACACAAGGACAGATTCTGGCAGAGGCAAACGAAGAGAAAGGACGAGGATGGGATGCGGATAAAAGCCAGGACCGGGGGACGAACGCGGAAAGGAGCGGGAACGGCGACTTACTCGGGATGAGGAAAGAGGTGAGGTTGTGCGTGCGACGTGGACGAGCAGGGACGAGGCGAGGCCGGTGGTAGGTCAAGGGGTGAAAACGTGTAGGGAGTGCGTAAGTGGGGAAGAGACGGGGACGGATCTGGAAGGCAGGCGGAGGCGGACCTGCAGCGAGGCGGGGATGTTAGGGCAAAGGTGGGGGACGAGCAGGAACGAGAAGGGGCCAGAAAGATGCGTCCAGAAACGGAGGCGAGCAAGGGGGTGTATGAAGTTGCGTCTGTGGCGTAGCTGGGGTCAGGCGTGGGCGGAAATGAACCCGCAGCGGGTCGGGGATACTAGGACAGCGGTAGGTAAAAGTGGACGAGCAAGAGAGACGAGGCGAGGTCGGAAGTGTGTCCAGGGACGTACGGGTAGGGAATGTATAATACCGGGGGTGATGACGGAACTGGATGGCAGGCGGACCTGGAGCTGCAGAGGGGTGGGGATTTTCGGGCAGCGGGGAGGAGTGAGTCGACGAGAAGGAACGGGACAAGGCGGGAAAGCTGTGTCCAGAGACGGAAGCAACTAGGGGGGTAAATGAGTTTGGGAGGGGGTTCAGAGGCGGATCTGAATGGCAGGCGTGGGCGGAGGCGGACCTGCAGCGGGGCGGGGATGTTAGGGCAGCGAGGGCAACGTGTGTAACGGGGACCGCGGGCGCAGCGGAAGGGAAGGCTGGCCGGGCGGGAGTACACGCTTCGCTGGGCAGTGGCCGCGGTGTGGATCGGGGAAGGGGCCAGGGCACGGGGGTCGAGAGGGGCGGGGCAGGGCAGGCCACGCGCTGGACGTCCGCGTCAAATTAATCTGAAGGCGGGGCAGAGATGCCAGCAACCCTGTGGAAATACAGTCGAAACACCTGTTCCCGTCGAATCAACGGAGTTACTGCTACCAGCCGTGCTTTGGAACATCGAAGTAGCTTCACTCCACGTGTTTGCTTTAATTGAACATTTCTTACCGTTTCTTTACCTTCAGAAGAAACTTATTTGCCATTTACAAAACTACTACGACAATTCACATGAAGGATAATTTTCGCGACATTCTACCCTTTTTGAAATAATAGAATAATTATCACAAATCAACTAGTTAAATTTCTGATCCTGAAAAACAACTGATTTAATTTTTCTGTTAACTGCTTACTGGTTGTGTTGTGTAACTAGATGTGTAATTATATGCGAGTCCGATATTACTATTTCGCAGATTCGTTAAATGAAAGAGAAATATAACATTCTAATGAAACATGTTGCTACAAGAAATACATACGCCCGTAGTGATTCATTTTCGAAACGTCGTAGTTTTGTGACCTCGTAACAGTTTGCGGTTAATCAATATACATTTAGAGAATTAAATGCAAAGTGGTGTTCATTAATGGAATGAAACTGAGAATTTACTTTATTTTCCAACGATTCAATTAACATGCAATACAAAATCTTTCATTCATATCCTCCATTTAATAATTTACTAAATTAAATTTAAATACTGCCATTACAATAAATGATTTAATTTAAATGCACTGACAGAATCTTAATCATCGTAACGGAGATGTCACAAGATAGTAAGTTGATTTAGTTGGATTATTACCCTACACTATTACCCCTGCACAGTTGCCATGATACATTTTAGCAGTCGTCGGAGAGAAGACACAATCACAGAAAAGCGAATGCATTTCCTCTATAAACTCACTTGTACTTTGCACGATCCTCACTTGGCTACCTGAAGGGCATCGGCCAACTGGACAGGAGCCAGAGAATTCAAGAGATACCAGCCACACTTAGTTAGGGAATAAAAGTTAGTATAAATGAGAATTAGAGAGACTGCGACAATTTTGTGGGAAGTTTCTATAGGCCCGAGATCAAGATCCTTCACCAATTTCATCTAAACTGACAAGAAAAGGTGTGAGCATAAAGATTACAAGATAACTTCAAAACCATTGTTATCCACATTTTGGAAGTCATAATACATTTAATAAATTTTTCTAGGAAAAAAGATATTTATTCACATCTATCACTTCAAATTGATACAACTGCTCTAAAATAATCGTGAGATATAATAAAATGTGCATTTGAATGACATCTTATGGCTCAAATTAAAAATGATAAACAAGTGGAAATTTTTGAAATATAAAATAAAACGGTTACACAGTATTTCATCATATTTGTCATAAGCTAATGTAATGTTATACCATAGAATTTACCTACTTATCGCGATTATATTTTAATTTTCCTCCCCATCTTTTCTTCAAAAAAGGAAAAAAATATTTTACTAAAGCTGTTCTTTGATTAATAATACAAAAACATACAAGACAGTATTTTTAATGAACGTTTTCTTCTCTAACTCTCGTTTGCCTGTGTGTTAACTTTTAAAAGTATGGAGTGTATTTTACTTTTGGTGAAACAATAATTGGAAGAGAAATTATCTTATCCTTTTATATTTACTTATATGATTAGAAAGTGGTGAATGAAAGAAAGAGGTGAATTGTGACAAAGCATAATTCAATTTCTTACAAAAAACAATGCAAATTAATATTTACTGTCCAATCATTGCAAATTTAAAAAGTGTTCTTTTCGAAAAACCAATTTCATATGCTATATAGTTGAGATATCCTAGGAATATAATTTGTTTGTGGTCATAATAACTACGGCAGCGAATCCAGAGCATCAAATAGTAAAATATTCGTAAATGATCTAAACTGCCACTCACTTCATATCCTATGAATTACAAATTTCAGGAAATTTGCTGGAACGGTTTTGCGCTCTCAATCCTTTACAAGTTTGTTGAAGTTTACAAACACCTTGCTCTTTGCAAGTTCACTGACCTGAGAAGTTTCCTAAACATCACTATAACATCTCCAAAATTTACTAGAAGAGAAAGTTCCTTAATATATCTCAGTATTATCAATAAAATTGTTATTGCCCTTATCATTCACGTAAGACTAAGACAAAAATAACTCTCACGTAAAAAGAGAAGTAATTTTCAGAAATCAATGGAAACCAAAACTAAAATCTCCGACTAATATTTAACGCCTCAAAACAATTAACACGATAAAATTGAAACATCCGGATTAAGGAATATTTGAGAGAGTATTCAAACATTGATCAGTATACTTAACATATTCTACCATATCTTACACTAAACGAACTGCACATGATATAAGAATATATTATGATCACCATTAGTTGCTCATTCTTGAATTCACTCGGCATCTAGAGACCCTCTTCTTTATAAAAGCGAATAATATCCATTTGGCCGAAAATGTCAGACCATCATTTACACTACAACGTCTCATTATATGTAGTATCGAAAGCTGCCCCCGATCGCCTAGCACACTCGTGTCGTGTGGTTGCAGGTGGACCAAATCCCGCCCGGCATCAGCGAGCGCTACCTGCTGCAGCCCGAGCGCTTCGAGACGGAGCTGCGCGAGTACCGGCGCTACGTGCGCGACATGATCGCTTCGTACGCGCGCCACCAGGGGCGCGACGCGCGCCGCCGCCGCCACCACTTCCCGTCGTCCGACGCGGCCGACGACCGCGACGAAGACGACCGCTACGAGGAGGACGAGGACGAGGACGACGACGTGCACGGGCCCGGGCCCGTCCTCAGCGCGCTGCGCGGCGACGCCGGCGGCGTGGGCGCGGCGGCGGCCGCGGGCGCCGACAACTACGAGGCCTTCGCCGACCGCTTCGCCGCCGACGTGCTCGACTACAGCACGCGCCTGGCCAAGGTAGGGGCGAGGGAACCGCCCGACTGCATCCCGCGCTCAGTTGCGCCTCACCCCCGTTAGTCCTTCACTTTTCGTTACCTCAGACGGCTTAGCCCGACTGCATCCCACGCTCAGGAACCCCTCACCCCCGCTAATCCTCTTTCGCTTTTCGTTGCCTCAGACGGCTTAGCCCGACTGCATCCCACGCTCAGGTACCCATCACCCCGGCTAATCCTCTTTCGCTTTTTGTTACCCGAGACTGCTTAGCCCGACTGAATCCCACGCATAGGTACCCCTCATCCCCGCTAGTCCTCTTTCACTTTTCTTTTCCTCAGACGGCTTAGCCCGACTGCATCCCACGCTCAGGTACCCCTCACCCCCGCTAATCCTCTTTCAATTTTCTAGCTTTAGACGGCTTAGCCTGACTGCATCCCACGCTCAGGTACCCTTCACCCCGGCTAATCCTGTCGCTTTTCGCTGCCTCAGACGGCTTAGCCCGACTGCATCCCACGCTCAGGAACCCCTCACCCTGGCTAATCCTCTTTCGCTTTTCGTTACCCGAGACTGCTTAGCCCGACTGAATCCCGCCCGCCCATTTCGAAAGGAGTAAACGTTTTTGTTAAGTTGCTATTCATAACTTGTATTGATAAACTTCCAGGTTCACCTTTAAGACAGACAATTTTCAAGAGACAGTAACGTATTTTTTTTCAACAAATTGTAATCACTTAATCCATTTATTAACTATTTCTATTCACAAGTAGCGCCAAAAGATGTTCTCGCACCAGCCCAAAGAAAATCTCGAACGCAAGTGAACCTGACAGAATCTTTAGAATTAAGTATGAAAAGTCAAAGAGGTTAGAAGAGTCTCGTGATAAGAGGTGTCACTTTTTTTCCACAAACGTCTAAGAGTGGTTTTCACAGGGCTTTAAAAGGATGCGGAAATGTTTCATGAAAACAGACAGGAATAGATCAATTATAATCGATCTATTCCTGTCGATCCATTCGATATAATACTAAATAGGCCAGATAAACGTGGAAATCAATCCTTGCATTGAGAAAAACAGAACAGGATGGAGTTGCGCTAAGCATTTTTGGGAGAGGTAGGTAAACGGCTGAAGAAAAGTTGAACGCGGAATGTAGTCGGCATACGCCGAAAGAACAGTTCTTCAGGAGCCCGTAATCCAAGCATGTCATGGTCGTGAGCGAGGTAACTAGATTATAAAAGTTCATAGGCACTGCGACCAGAGCAACTGGTCCGAGGTGTAAACGTAGGGGTTGTATATATTCTTCGGGGTGGTGGATACCTGGCCAATGACAGTTTCTGGAGAAGTCGTTTGACAGTTATTGTCCCAAATGTAGCTAGTATATTAATTCCCTTCTTCGACTAAAGCAAATAAATGATATATTGAAATGTAAAATAATATTTCAGTTGTATTTGACATTGTCCGTTGAAAGTTATATTAAACATATTGAATCAAAAGTTGAGTTTGTTATCGTGTCTACAATAATTGCATTAACTTCTTAATGCACTAAATTGCTTAACAATGATTCGTGTCTCTTAAAAGAGCGCCCGTAATTCTTAACTTACAGACTTTAATTTATCACATTACTGATATAAACAAAATAACTGAATGGATTAATAAAAAACAAAAACAAAACCGAAAAGAATTCACCATTCAAACATATCCCGGAGCTGAAAAAAATGTTTATGCAATGTATAATTTAAGAATAAAATAAACATGAGATAGAAATAATTAGTAAAGAATATAATCGTAGTTAAAAATGTAGTTTGTTTCGTAGAACAAATCTGGGAAACATATTTTCGTATGTACCCTCTATTTCCGACCTCGTGCCTCTTGCACCACCAGCTTGGGCATATGTACCAGTTTCTGGATACGAAGGAGTAATCACAACGTAGTCAGTGGAAGTTGCACGTGCTTGTAGGAGCGCCGGGCTTCACGCCGGCGGCCCAGATCATGCGGGAGCCTTTTGACAAGTCCGTAATTCTAATAGTTTTACCCCTGGGAGACCTGTGATGTAGTGGTCATAGCAGATGGCTTCCACCTCCGTTGTACCAGGACTCAATGATTGAATGAATGTCCATCAAATGGTAAAATTTAAAACCTAACAGTTTTCTACAAATTAATTCATGTTTACACAACCCTATTCATTTCAACAAAAACTTTCCTTTCAGTTAATGCAATATATTAAGTCGAAGTATTAATTCACTTAATGCAACTTTTAACCGAGCGATGTGGCTCATGGCTTAGCACGTTGACTTCGCCTTGGGTTCAATTCGTGGCTTCCCTTGGTCATCCAGGCGAAGGTTGGGAAGATACTACTGAAAGTTCACGGCCGCCAAACCGCTGTATCTGTTACCTACAGCTAGCCGAAATCGTTATATATATGAAGTCACGAATGTAAAGCGAATGCGAGAAAAAGCAGGTTCCTGATTGGGTGACCGACTAGGAACCCCGTAAGTTAACGGCGGCGCCGAGGCCAAATGCCTATTAAGGGACATATAATGGCTAAATTTAAAAGTACAAAATATAAATGGAACTTGTAATATAGGTAACGATATTTACATTAGGTAAGAGAAAGTGCGTTGCCTGGTCGCCTGGTCGTGATGCTGAATATGCAATCTGCACAACGTTACTGTGTAGCGGGAAAACGCCCCTCGAATATCTCATTTGACCAACGTACAAAGGGGACTTGTTTTGATCGTATTGTCTTCAGAAGCGCGCGAGCGCAAGCACACACACGCACGCAAATTACGTTATATTTAATTAATTCTTAGATATTTCATCATGAGCTACAAAATATAAAGTAACAGCATTTTGAAAAAAGACAAAGGCGTGTGAATGTTACAAAATTAATGAACGGCCAACGGAAAAGAAGCACTGTTTTCCAAAGGCCTTTCTAAACAGAACTGAACATCGAAACAAAGAATATAGAAATATGCGGTTCAGAAAATTACTAAATAAAACCGTTTTTCCAAATTTATAAAATACTTTTTTTTAAATTCGGTAAAGGTAACGAACGTGTGATATAAAAATAAATTAATAAACATGTAAATTTATACAAAACATATATGCATGAAATGTTTCTTACTTTCTAATGCATCAAATACAATGTTTTTTTAAATTAAAATTTAATTGAACCAAAATGATTGAACGTCATACGATCAAATTTTTGCAATAAAGAAGGATTTTTATTTATTTTCAACTGAGGCAATGCTAGCTCCATACAGAGCTGCTTATTGCCTTATGAAATAATTAGCTTCAATAGCTCAAATTCTTTGAAAGGATGAATAAAATATTTGGATACACTATCGATTAAATATTCGTAGAATAAACGTAAATATAACACCTGCAGAACTAGAAAACCTTTTCATCAAATATTTTGTCATATATTGTAGAAAAATATTTACTCTCATATTTTGGCATTACACTTCAATATTAGAATTTAATCATTTTTCGTATGATATAATTTACAAATTGAGAAGAAATATTTCTGCACATTTTCGAATCAATATCTCCTCATCGGTTTCTGACTTTCTTCAACGCAACCAATAACCACTTATCTTCGAGCGACGATTCGAACACGATTCGATTTCTAGGGTCTACTGTTATCTCACTAGGGAAGCGTGTGAGCTTAAAACAGTCCAGTGCCTGCCTTACACCGTCAAAAGACCTAATAGACTGTAGCGATTACTGGCGTATTGGAGAACGATAGACCCTATGGAACAACGGAGAATGGTTACTGGAGAACGGGTCTTCGCCAAAGTGCCGTCGCTTGAGAATCTCTCTCCCGAGTCGCTTGTGCACCATCAAACACCCAGTACCGCACCAAGGAATAATGTGATATTCAGGCATTCACTACTACAAACGTGATTCAATAGTCAGACGATAAACTGGTCTCGGCATTCTCTCTTAAACGGACTGTAGTCTGAATTGAGTCAGCGTTATAATAGAGTATAGAATGCACGAATATACTAGACCTATTCTCATTTTACATGTCAGCAAAATTACTGCTTAGAGCCCTTCATATCTCAATAGTCTTCTCGTATCTGCTCGTACTTATCTCCCACTCACTTTCACCATTTGTAGTTATTAATTATTGCCCTTATGCTTCGTACTGAGTTCTAAATACACATTGTTAAGTGCTTAAGTATCTCCCGCTTACAATAACGTTGGATTTTTAAAATATTAGTACGGATCATCTGAATGGGATTAATTAGGTTTTAGATTGTGGAAAGGTCCTTCTGGAACATCAAGTGATTAATGCGTTCCGACTATCGCAAAGGCTCTTCATTTTTGGAGTATCGAGCTGTATTTGGCTCGTCGCCTGAACAAACCAGTTATTATGAAGCTCATTTCATGAGAACTAATTTTTTTAATTTGCATATCGATAAACTATCAAGCCACTCTTTAATCAATAAAACTCAATACACACATAAAATTTGGGATAATTTTATATCGAGAAAAGATGAAAATTTTTCTATAAAACTTGTATTAAAAATACACATTTAATTCGTAAAATGAAGTTCTAAAAGATCCTCTAACCAGCACGCAAGTGTATTTTCTGCTTCATCATCAACAGACAAATAGGGCTCAGAGTCGATGGACCTGCTTGGTTCCCGCAGACAATTCTCACTGATTTTACCGTTGGAACTTTATATTTGAATTTAAAAACATTAATCTATGTACACTCAGCTAAGTTCCTCATTTAAGGATACTATAATGGGCAAAATGCCGCGCTTAATTTTCCTATACAATTCAATACATATTGAAAATGTGCTTGAAATATTAACACAACTTTTTCATTTATTGTACTTCCTTGTTTTAGGGTGCTGAATTACTTGCAAGCCTCCTTCCTTGTCTCTGTTTGATATACTTTGTTTAACCCAACGTACGTACGTGCGCCATTTCACCATAAGAAACTACATAGCAGAATGTGATTGAAAGTATTTCTTCCCCTTCTTCAACGTTCATCATTTTATTTGGTTTCGAAAACTAACCACTTTCGCACAAATTATCAGTCTTTACGAGTATACTCCATCCCCTGAGGGGTATTAAAGCCAGAAAGATTTTTTTTGAAATTATTTAATGTATCTAGTTTAATTAAAATGTATGATTTTATTTTCAGTAACTAAATAACATAAATCATCATAACGCGTCATCAAAAAGCTATTAAATAATTCTTAGAGTGGATTGTAATACATCTGCTTGTCAACCATGGATTTGTATGTTAGTAAAAACCTATGATAATTCGTCGCAATCTCTAACACAAATATAGTATTCTCTAAAAATACGATATTATGAAATTATATTTTACTGAAATTATTTTCAGGCAAGTATCTCATTAGTAATATATTTCTTTGGATTCTTAAAGACGACATTAAATAAAGAAACATGTTGCCATTATTTTTACCTTTTCGCGAGCCTCCAAGAGTCTAAGCGAATAAACTACCTATATCCATGCAATCGAATGAATAACACAGATTTAGACTCTCTGAAACCATGTTACCCAAAGCTGTTTGATTATATGTCCCACTGCTTTGAAAAATGACTCACAAGCTTGCAAGGACAAGCTCCAGAACAGCGTGGCCAGATTTAGCGAGTTTCAGTGCGACCGTTTTATGGGAGGTTTGTTTGGCCTCGCTGAGGGATGAGGGGTCTTTTTCCATAATAAAAACATAATTTAACGCATCACAGAACGGAGAGGTCACGTACGAGGAGATTCGGAAGATTTATTAATCAAAATAAGTGCTTCCAGCAACTTCCTCCGCGCGGTACTTAAAGGAACTCCGAAGAGCCGTTGAATAAACCACCCATTCAAACAACCAGATAACGATTCTTACAAACCACATAATGCTCTTTACAAAATATTGAAACGCTCCTGACGCATTTGGTTGTTACAGTCATAGAGTACAAAGTGAATTTGTCATTGTCTTTCCGAATATAAAGATAATAAAAACACCGATCAATGTATAAACACAAATTATTGGAGAAGGGAACAGAAAGAGTGTATGAGGGGAAAGAATGCTTAACTTATACAAATAACTTACGTATATAAGAATGACACAAAGTATTCAAGGTAATACATGATATCTCAGAATTGATTGTATAAACATCTAGGGGATATAGAGAAGTCAAAAAGGAACCCATTTTGCCAATGAACAAGTAATGGAAAATTTAATAAATTAGAATTACATTTATGACATTTGCCCCTGAATGTTTGGCAACTCCCACACCCCAATGCCGGTCATATCGCATTCTGATGCAGTCAACGCAATTTTATGTATTTACCGAAAACCGTTGAATGTAAATTTGTTTAAAAATAAAGAGACAAGAAAGTAGTATGATTAATTTCGTTACATGGAATTTTCGACCAAAATTTCATTGGCAAAAAGGCATCGTCTTGATTTCTCCACGTGTTCTAGAAGATTATAACATTTATTCTGAGATACTTGTTGATACATCAAGATATGTAAATTATTTGCGAAAGTACGGTATCGCATTACCTTGTCTAGGCCAGAGGTGAAGGCGTAACACTTCTGGGCTCTGGGGCATGCGTCCGCCGAGCAGAGCCCGTGCCGGCGCTCTTCGCCGATACGTCCTCTCAGATTGTACAATATGCAGTAGGGGAGACGGAGAAGTTTGGTACCAGTTGCTAGACTTTATTTCGTATGCAACTCGTTTTTAGTTTTCTTCTTCTCGCGAGTGTTTTACAGCTCTTGTGGCTGTTTCTCGCATTCAAATCTCTGTACCACTCTATCGTTCCAGTTATTCTCTTCTAGTCGTTTTTAGATTGGACAGGTTTTATTGTGTTAATGTGTACTACATTCATTGGGCTACGTTACGGTATCATTTAACCTTGAAACTGTCGAACGTTTCCTCTGAGAAGGCTTTACCATCGGACCACCGCCCGACAGACAACGCACTATTGCGGCCTTTACACGAAATATGTAGTTGATCTCAGGTGTCTGTTGCTCGTGTCATCTCACAAGGGACGGGAAGGACACCCATTGAGCCCACTCAATTGCGCCCAGAAGGCCGAAAGACAGACCTACAGCACAGCACCTAATTATAAATTCAATGAAAAGATTGATATATTTTGAAAATACTTCAGAAATGACACGACACTTTATTGGGTCACAATGGTATGTAGTAGAGTAACGTAGACTAGTACAAAGAAGTAATGCAGCCGGAAAGGTGGAACACTACTAAATGGATTTATATTTTATATTAAAAATCTCCGGAAAGTTACACTCTTAGTTCCACAACAGTGATATATCTGACAGTTTCCAAAGTTTTTTTCACACTACGACAACAGATCCAATCTCCTGATAATTCAACGGAGCACGCTTGCGAGGTCACAAGCATTGCATTCGTATTGTCTGACACTCCTAATCTAGGTTCCGTGAATGGAAGAGGCATAGCCTTATGCGCAGTCACACTATAGTATTGTTATCTGCATTACTTCGGTAAATAAACACATGCCTTCGTAACATAATTATTCAATAATTCGTGAGCCATTCACAATATGTCATTTCTTTCTCGTTAGTACAACACAATACCATATATTTCACGTGATTTGAAACTCCAGGAAGAGATAACAACCAATTACATTTTTCGCTTTTAATCAACCAATTTCGATATCGAGAATGGCTCTCTGGAGAGGGCAACGAACATGGTGTCGACGTTTGTCTCTTTTCAGTGAGAACATTTGAGTTATTTGACGAGATGCCTCCCGTGAAGTTTTGCTCCAGGTGTCGATGACCAACAAGGGAAAGAAAGAAGGCGTTAATTTGATGAATCGTCGTGTTAAAGAGATTGCCTCCAATTTCCATCCAAACATTGAAAAGGGTGAATCAAATTCATCGCAACAAGAAACATCTCAGAGTTCTTTTTCGTTTGTTCTATTTAACACAGGCAAAAACATTGTATCAAGAGTTATAAAATACATTCTCAAAAAAATAATACATCATAGTCTTTGCAAGGCCCTGTTCAATAAAAAAACCTTCATCCAATAAAGTTATTGTATTCTCAAAAATAACACTGTCCAAAAGCAAAACTGAAGATTAGCGAGAATGAATTTAATAACTTAAACGTAATTCAAATCATTCCCGTACTCAAGACGACGACCATCTTTCCCATATTCATCAAATAAAAAAGTTGGATGTGTGGTTTGCGAAGTTGGATGTGTGAAATTTGTGTATGGTGGCTGTTTACAAGGGTAATATTTTCTTTTAAATGAAAATTTAAATCTTCTATCTATTAACAAAGAAAAAACTCGCCGGAGCGGGAATATTTTCGAATAGAGAAGAACTGCTTACCCTCTTGTGCAGATTATGACGACGGCGGAGCAGCGGCGCGACACAAGGCGCGTCTTCCACGAAATGTCAGTGCGCGACCTGCAGAAGCTGATGACGGTGCCGCAGCCAGGAGCGCTCATGCCGGTACGTGCGCCTTACACTGTAACAGAAAGGGCAATTACTCCCAATAGCACTACTTCCTTAATGACATCCTCCCAGAGTTTCTAAAGAAATCATGGTATTTATGATATTTCAATCTCAGTTAAAAGGTCCAAAAAATAATATTTGTTAGTGACGACGATGGTAATAATGTTATAAACAAGATTAATAATAACAATAATAATTATTATTATAATATTATTATATAATATATAAAAATTAATGTTATAACTGATAGCGATCAGTTGAAGTCAGCCATAAGACATCCACCGTAACCAATATTTATATATATTATTCCAACTAAAAAATGAATAAAAACGAGAAAAACAAAAAGAGATGTGAGTAAATTTTTATTTGTAATCCTGCAGCAGTAATTCAGTAACCTTCATCGATTACTAGATTCAAAATAATTCGAAACTGTAATATTAATAGGATATATGGTTTAAAACTATGCTTTAATTTATTCATATTCAATACGAATAATAATTTGAGTTCAAAGTAAACCATCGTGAGTATTAAAATTTAAAAAATATACAGTATTAAAGTTTAGCTTGTTTCGTTAACCGCAAATAAAAATTAGTAATGTCTAATTGTGTTGTGCAATATTTATATTCACAAGTTGTGAAGGTTTTATTATTTTTGAAATTGAGAGTTTTTTATTGTATGATTCGTCATTAAATTATACATACTGTATTGTGGTTGTACCTTTCAACCGGAAACAATGTACTTTCAAAAATAATATATATAATTATTATTGCAAAAATAACAGTTTATATTAATTTCACGTGAAAATAACACGTGGTATAACAACAATAATATTAATTGTAGAATTATTATTAACCAACAGAAAGCTACCAAATCCAGTTATAAATATTTTGAGCTATTATTAAAATATAACAAATTCTCCATTTACAATTCAATTATCAACTTTAGTCTATCTTCGTTATCCTTTACTAGAGAAAGTAATTACCCAAAGACCTCTTAATGGCTCCGTGTCAGTAAATTCTTGGTCTTCTGGCTTTGTTCCAATCACTTTGTGGACCCCATGCCGTTTTATTATCGATAATGGAAATATGCGATTCGTAAAATTTGAACAGGTTCTTGGTTAGTAGATACGCTAAGAGCAAAATTGACAGATTTCTATATTCAACTCTATCAAGAACTTTATAACAAACTAAAAGAAACATAAATGTGTGCCGCGATGTTGTAATCCAGACCTATGTGATTTAACCTCTTTTGCAACCATCTTGGATCTTTAATACTGTTTCAGATGAATTGGACACGCTACTTGGAGACGGTTTTTAGCAACACCAACGTGACGTTGGATTTCAACAAGGACATAGTTGTCGTTATGGACAGTACCTACTTGGAGAAATTAGCTGGACTCTTAGCCAACACGGATCAGGCGACGCTGGGTGAGCTCTGTCTTCCCACAGCCCGAGCCGGCGTTATCTATGCGCAAACTAGGCGACTGACTAGGGCGCACACATCGAAGGGACTCAGTTCTGACCCTGTGCCAATGTAAAATATTTTATTTTTCACTGACACGTTATATCGTGTTATTGCCTTTGATATGGAGCTCGATATAGAACGCATAAATTACCTGGACTGAGAGGACCGGGGATACGAGGAAAATAATAAAACAATTCAATTATTTAACATGTTCTCTTATGGAGACAATTATCTCTCTCCGTCTCTCTCTCTCTCCGTCTCTCTCTCTCCGTCTCTCTCTCTCT